>ML784162.1:193952-220539 GCA_009831015.1 Picea engelmannii | reverse complement strand
AAAGGTAGAACAGAAAAAGGGGTCCAGAATTGCTTGAGCATTGTCGATCTAGGTGCCTCAATCTTGACTGTTTGAGAGATGTGTGCCCAATTCCGGACCCCCCCCCCCTCCATTAAAGGCATAATGGCGAGGGGGATCCATAATGAAACCTCAGCCGTAGATCTAGGCGTGTAGATCTTGGCCGTTCAAAACTACCTGCTCGTTAAAATGATGCGCCCACCCTCTAAACTTTGGGAAAAATGGGTTTTCCAAATCTCTTTCTTCGCCCAAGGGAATGCTTCTTTCAGGAGAGTACCCCATACATTATTATGTGCTAACACATTCTTTGGGAATACTTTGGAAGATGCAGAGAAACATTTGTTTAGATCCCAATGTGAATATGAAATTTTCAATCTCACTAAAGATAATGTTACATGTAGATTATTCTTGCAAACTCTGCATGGGAATGCTCTTGAATGGGATATAGTTCATTGCTGCCAATTAACATTACCAGTTGGGACGTATTAAAAAATCTATTTGTTGAACGGTTTTCCCACCGACCCTCTCCAATATGGACACAATCTAATGAAATGATTAATTTTGAAGATGAATCTAATCAAGGATTGTATGAATTTTCTAAGCCAAGTCATGTTGATGAAGATGAAAATTCCAATTTTCAAAAAGAAAACTTTGGCCTTTCATATACTCCATATGAATATCTTTCAAGAAAAAAATTTGAGAATGAAAACGAGGAGCCTCCACCAAATACAAAATAAGATTTCAGCCTTGCAAGAGAATATGAAAATTTTCAAGAGCACTTGTAGCAAGAAGAATTGGTGAAAGAATTGAATATTGAAAAGAATGATGAGTAAGATTACCTTTACAAGAAAGAAGATTCTTTTTTATGATATTATTGATGAATGAATAACCTTAAAAGTATTTGGAGATAACGAAAAATATAAATGTATTATTGCGTTGAAAACTCCTCAACTATTCAAAGACAATAGTATTCTTGAGCAACCAAGAATCGATTCCATTGAATTATGGTTCTAGAGCATTGTTTGTTAAGCCCTAATATTGGCTCATTACCCCTTAATTGGGGCATATTAGATTAGTAATTTTATTTTATTTATGTCGACTTTATTCCATTAGTTGTAGTTATACCTCCTAGTCTCCTATATATACCAAGGAGACATTTTCATTTGGAATCATCTTGTACTTGAACATTTATGTGGGGTAAAATGAGGTTTCCCCCTCGAAGAGTATTATTATATGAAATTCTCTTTTTTTCAAGGCTTTGAGTACTTATTCTGAGGTTTTTCTATGCTATATTGATATTTGGTTCTTAACATATGGTATCAGAGCTCAAGGTCTTGGGGTTTCGCTGCTACATATGAGACACCATGGAATTTTCACTATAAATTTTTTTCTACAATGTTTAAGAAGGAACGGATTGGAGGATATTTAGTAGACGGATCAAGGTATGCCAGGTTAAAATTTCAACTCTTGAGGTCTTATAATTTCGGAGATACACCCTATGCAACTTAGGGTTCTGGAATCATACTAAACTGAGTCATTGCAGAATTTTCACTATAAAAAAAATTCTGTAATGTTTCAGATCCTAAAATCCATAGGATATTCAAAGAAATTAGTAAGGTATCTATGGTAAAAAGTGAAGAGTCTGGGTCATCTTAAATTTGTAGATACACCCTGTGGAAGATAGGGTATCTGACTAGTCCTATTGACTAGTCTCAAGAAGGTGTTCTAGGTAAAACAATCATAACTTCTTTCTAGAGTATCCAAATTTAGTGAGACTAGTTTCATTGGATAGTGTACAGTCTCTAATAGTTTGGGTACGAGTTTCATAATTTTATATCATTTATTTTGTGTAGGGCACGCTATACAATTGAGATCTCCTAGAAAGGCCAAAAATCAGCAAGTTGTGGGGAAGTTACAGTAAATTCCACTTGGCACATCTAATTTTGATCAGACCTGTGGCATTGGAGAGAAGAAATCACCTCAAAATCAAGGTTTAAAGTGATATTTGGCCAACATGCCACCAAAAAATGGAACTTCTACACCAAATAAACCTCCAGACAATCCTACTTGGACTCTTGATGAAGGTGAAGAAATGTGTAGGGACATAAATGAACTACAAAAGAAGAAAGATTCAATGGAAGATAAGTTGGATACTAATATGGATTCAATGGAAGCTAAGTTGGATACTAATATGGATGGTTTAAAGGGGGAGATCATGGAAGGATTGAAACATTTCCTAATAGAGAGGACACCTGCAAGTGAAAATGTATCCCATGAAATTCATGATGAGGACACAAGGAAGGTGAATCAAGAATGGAGAAACTCCAACTTTGGGTTGAAGACCAACCAAATTCCTAAGATAGATATGAGTAATTTGGATGGAAAGGACCCAATCACATGGATACTTCATATGTTACAATTCTTTGATCTACATAATGTGCCACATACACAAAAGGTATGAATTGCTTCTTTATATTTAGAACCCAATCAATTTGTATGGTATCGATGGCGTTGTTCACGCAAATCACTCGTCACTTGGAAAATTTTCACGGAAGAAATGATAGCACACTATGAGGATACAAGGAGCAATACCTTCTTTAGCCAATTGATAAATCTCAAGCAAAAGGGTTCAGTTACCGAGCACATTGAGAACTTCCAAAGATTGAATATAAAGGTAACATATATTCCAGATGAGCATTTGATTGATGTATTCATAGGAACTTTAAAGGATAACATTCAACATGAGGTTCACCTTTGGTAACCTGAATCATTGGAGAATTCATTTAAGGTGACAAGAAATGTTGAACGTAAAAATATGGCTATGGCTACTATCAGGACCAATCCTAACATCTATAGAGAGAATAATGCTCGTTCTTCTAAAACACCTCAACCTACAAGGTTGACATCTCAAAAATTGGAGGAAAGAAAAGAAAAAGGTTTATGCTTTAATTGTGACAACAAGTAGAGTAAGGGACATAAGTGTGGTGAGAAGAAATTATTCTACATATATTGTGAAGAGGAAGAAGAACAAGAACAAGAATCATCTCAAGATGAAAACGTAGAAGCAATTTTGTCACACATTGCAATCAAATTTTCAGCACACTTGGTTCAATATTTCTGATCTGAACAAGAAGGCGATATACAGGAGAAGGTGACCACACAAACCATAGTTCAACTTCTGACCAAAAACTCCTCAGGGGTGCAAATCAAAATAGGGGTGCACCATTGTTTTGGGTGACCAAGCAATGGAGATCCAAAGACGACATGATATGAGAGTGGCCAAGAGGGTTTGGATATCTCAGTGTGATCCTTAGGGATGAGTGGGAGAGGCTCAATACAGCCATAGAAGAGGGTGCACTCACTTCATCCTGACAAAGGAGAAACCAGCAAGGGCGCAAAACCCGGGTTGGTGCGCCCTCCCTTCTGCCTTGAAAAACTTGAAGGAAAATGATTTACTCCTTGATAGAGTGGTGAGATAATGGAATAAGATGGCTCTCAAATGTGGAAGCATGGAAAAAAGGAGTCACCAGGATGAAACCATGAAGGAAGGCACACTAGTTATTTCTCAAAAACCCCAAAAACGAAATTGAAGCAAACGTAAATTGCAAACTCAGAAAATAAAACAAATGAGACACGTAGCTTCAAAAGAAAAGGTAAGAATGTTTTATTAGAGTCTCGGTTCACCTTATATACTGAGGGAAACATTTATTTACATATTCTTTATTGATCATCAAAAGGTGAAAATGTGTTGCACCTAGGTGATTAACTTATGTGCCCCAGGTGGGCATTCCCCTAGGTGGCCTCCTTGGCCCAATTCCTCCCTGTTTAGATCTGGAAGCATCCTGACTTCCACGAGAAGATGAGGAAACTTGTTGTGCAATACATCAGTTTTGATCCACTTTGCCTCAGAAGGAGTTTGGCCTTGGCGAGCTACTAGATATGAAGTGTATGTATGGTGCCTTGTAGAGGGAGTCTGGGTGTCCAATATAGTGTCTTTGGCCAATGGGAGTTGGAAATTGGGAATATTTTCCACTGGATGAGTGATCGTGATTGGTTCTTCCAAGAGGGAAGGCTCAAACAACTTTAAGTGATTTACATTAATGACATTGTGGATTCCCAGTTGTGGTGGCACATCTAACCTATAAGCATTTTCTCCAATCTTATCGGGGATGGTATACAGACCATATATTTTTGGCAGAAGCTTGTGATGGTGGCCTTTGAAGCGCTTATTATCCAAGTTTAACTAGACTTGATACCATGTTTGAAAGGACATGAAGGTTCTTTGTTTGTCATGGCTCTGCTTGGCATGCTCTTGGGTTTCTTGAAATGTTGTTGTTACTGCAGTGTGGTGTTGTGAAATTTGTTGGAGAAATCATTATGTTGATATTTGTTCCTACTGTTGATGGAAGGTACCTTGAGGAGCCTAAGTGAGTGGGAGCTCAGTTGGAGATGCTGGTTGGAAGCCCAAGAAGACTTCAAAAGGTGAAAATCATGTAGAAGAATGTGTTTCCTTATTGTAGCTATGTTGTAGAATGTGAAAGTAATAGTCCCATTGTTTGCTGCACCCAAAGTGATTTTGGAGAGCATAAACCAAGACTATGTTGACAACCTCTATTTGGGCATCCGTTTGAGGATGGAATGCAATAGAAAACTTGAGGTGGTACCCCAATAGTGCCCATATTGTCTTCCAAAATGTGTTGAGGAAGCGAGGATCTCTATCTGAGATGATAGTGCTTGGGAGGCCAAAATGGGGCCAGACATGTCAGAAGTAGAGTTTCGTTGTTTGCATTGCTATAGTAGTGTTCGTGCATGGGATAAAAAGTGTCATTTTGCTAAAGTGGCATACCACTACACACATTACATCATGTTTCTTTTTGGTTGTTGGAAGTCCACTGAGGAATTCCATTGAGATTGAATCCCAAGGCCGAGAAGGAAGAGGCAATGGTTGATATAACCCATGCTTTCAGTTGGATGGCTTGGATTGTGATCATAATGCACAGGCTCTGATAATTTTTTCAGCTTGAGGTTGCATGGAAGGCCAATGGAAATGGCGTTGCAGATGTTTGATGGTCTTTGTGGTACCGAAGTGGCCCCCATAGGCTGAAGCATGTGCCTCCCTGATGAGAAAGAGGTGCTATTTTGAGTGTGGAATGCATAACAAATTCAACTTATAGAGCCACCCATCCCAAATAGTGTAGTATGGGAAGGGGGTCTAATTGATCACTATGGGACTTTGCAAGGCTTCCCAAATTTCTCGAAATTCAGGGTCAGTAGAATATTGATCTTTCCATGTGTCATAGGTAGTACAATGCACTTATAGAATGGAAAGAACTGGATTTGGAGGTCGGCTTAGAAAATCAACCATATTATTAGAAGTGCCTTTCTTATATTTGATGACTAAGTCAAATTGATGAATGTAGGAGGCCCATTTAAGTTGTCTTTGTTCCTGACTATTCAATTGAGAGTTGATGAAAATCAAAGAGTGGTGGTATGTATGTAGAATTGTTTCTTTACCGAGAAAATAATGCCTCCATTGCTTGAGCGCTTGAACCAGACCATAAAATTCCATGTCATAGGTGCTATAATTTTTCTTTTCCTCAGACAGGTTTATAGAGTGGTAAGCAATGGGGTGTCCTCCTTGTTTAAGTACAACACCAATAGCATATTGTGAGGCATCAGACTCAATCTCAAATGGTTGGGAGAGGTTCGACAGATGTAATATACGGGATGAGTAGAGGGCGTCTTTGAGCTGAGAAAAGTGACTAGTTTCTTTTTTAGTCCAGATGAATGTAGAAGAAGTATTTGAGAGTTGATGCAAAGGATGAGCAAGATGTGAAAAAGAGGGAATGAACTTACGGTAGAAATTGATTCCACCCATAAATATTTTGAGATCCTTAGCTAAATAAGGTAGAGGCCATTGCTTCAATGATTGGATTTGGGCTTGATATGGTTGTATACCCTCTGAGCTGACCAAAAAGCTGAGATAGGGAACTGAAGTCTGACTAAAATAGAACTTCTTCACTTTGACTTGTAACTTGTGTTCTTGGAGAATTTGGAGCACTTGTCGGACATGTTGCATGTGAGTGTCCCATCTCTGTTTAAAGATGAGAATGTCATCTAAGTAGATGACCAAAAATTGACCCAAATGTTCCCTGAAGATGTCATTGATGAGCCTCATGAAAGTGGTTGGGCCGTTGGTAAGGCCGAAAGCCATTACTTTCCACTCAAAAAGACCAAAGTTGGTCTTGAACGTTGTTTTGAAAATATCATTTGGATTCATTCATACTTCATGGTATTTGGCTATCAAATCCAATTTAGTAAACCACTTATCTCCTTGGAGGCTGTTGATTATCTCCTCAATCCGGGGCAGGGTGTAATGGTTTTTTATTGTGGCTTTGTTCAAGGCTCGTTAATCAGTGACAAGGTGCATTTCTGAGGTATCTCTTTTGGGAATGAAAAATACAGCAAAATCATAGGGAGATGATGAAGGTTGGATGTGGCTAGAGTTGATGAGGTCCATCAATTGTCTTTCCATTTCGTATGTTTATGTTGGGGTCAACCGGTAAGTAGGGGCATTAGGTAAAGAAGATTCGGGGATGAGATGAATGGAATGGTCAATGTGTCAGGAGGGGGGGAGTCCCTCCAGAGGTTGAAATACCTCTTCAAAATCTTGGAGGAGGGGAGTCATTGTTTCAAGAGAAGAGTGAGTGGTATTGTTTGGTGTTATTGGGCGCACCAAATAGAGAGAGACACATTGGTTTAAGTGTACATGCGGGATTTGTTCTTTGGTAGTAGGGGGTTTGGGTTTTGCTGCAGTTAATATATAAGTGTGCCCTTCTTTGGTAATTTTGTACTGGCGGGATTTGGCCATATAGATAGCATTTATTTGGGTTTGGTATGGGATACCAAGAAGTAAATCCACACAATCCAATGGGGAGACATCACATAGGATAGTATCTTTGAATTGGCCTATGGAAAAAGTGACCAGACAACTCTTAGAAACTAAGAGGCAAGGGCCATCCTTTTGGACCCATCCAAGTTGATAGGGTTGCAAATGTGGAGTAGTAACCAGATTAAGGTGGTTGAAAAGGTCTTAAGACACCAAATTATGTTGGCTTCCATTATCCATAATGAGTAAAGACAAGGCATTTTTAATTTGGTAGTTATGGGTGAAGAGGGGTTGGGTGGATGAGTTTGCATCTTCATGGGTCATTAGAATCAATGAGGGATATACTTTTGTGGGATTATCCAAAGGAACTTCTTTGATATCTTCTACTTCAGAGGGCGCAATGAGATCATTGAGTAGGTTTTTGTTGGTCTTTATATTTTGGAGGATGCGACAATCAGATGAATTGTGTGAATTTGTTTTGTGGAATGAGAACCAGCGTGTCCTTGTATTTGTATTGGGTGTAGGATTTTGAGCCCGAGGAGGTGAAAAGCGGGCCGATGGATGGGAGCTGGGTGGTTGAGAGGCAGAGGGGTTGGTGTAGGGGAAGGATTGAGGAGTACGACCTCTAAGAGTGACTTTCCTTTATATAGCCAAAGATCTCTTAAATGTTTTGTCTAAAGTTGGATTTTCAAACAGCTCTACTTCTCGACAGAACTGAATTATTAAACTAGCAACAAAATTTAATATGAGTACCTCTTTCAGATATGGAATATGAAGTAAGAGGCACATCTTGAAGAATAAGTCTATGTATCCTTTCACTCCTTATGAAGGCAGTTGTCGAAGTTGGTGCCATTTGATCCACAAGGATTCAAGATACCCGGGTGGGTAGAAGCAATTTATCAAAGCTTCAGAAATTCAAGACTAAGTTCTGATGGGTTTGGAAGTAGAGGATTCTGGAGAATCTCGAATATCTATCACAAATGTGGTCTTATCTTGCTTTGTACCCCACCAAGTTTGTCCCAATCCTTCTAATTGCAAGGCAGAAATCTGAATATTTCTTTTCTCGGTAAGGCCTGGACATGTATTGAAATAGGTGGAAAGGCTACGGATCCAAGAATCCACAATTTCTCCATTGGTTTGACCAACAAATTTGGGTACTTGGATTCAAGTGTCCAACCAGAAGGGGCCTGGATTGTTTTGTTGTTGCATTCTGAGCAAATCATTGGGGATGAAGGCAAGATATTGGATGGAATTTTATGTGTTGGAATCTTAGTCGACTACCAAAGGATCTTTGCGTGGAGGCATTGTGATTCTAGTTGAATATAAAAGGCACCCCTAGTTTGCAATGCTGAAAAATGGGCTAGGCTCTGTTTTGGGAACAAAGGACGCAAAACCTTGAAGCAACGTAGTTGAACTGGTATAGAGGGAGAGATATGTATTGTTTTAGATATTTGGAACTCCTCTCTATTTCAATGGAGATCTGGGTTCCCTTGGGACTATGCTATCTGTTTATCTTATTGCATGAATATGTAAACCCTGGAATAGGAAAATTCTGGACTATTTCATAAAAAGCCCAAAAAACAATTTGGCTCAATCTTCAAGACATAAATATTTTCCATGGATATTGAGGCTCTGATACCAATTGATCTGACCAAGAAGGTGATCTACAGGAGAATGTGACCACATAAGCCATAGTTTGACTTCTGACCAAAAAATCCTCAGAGGTGCAAATTAGAATAGGGGCGCACCATTGTTTTGGGTGACCAAGCAATGGATATCCAAAGCCAGGATGATCTGAGAGTGGACAAGAGGGTTTGGCTATCTCAGTGTGATCCCCAGGGATCAGTGGGATAGGCTTAGTGCAGCCACATAATAGGGTGCACTTACTTCATCCCTACAAAGGAGAAACTAGCAAGGGCGCAAACCCAAGGTTGGTGCACCCTCCCTTCTGCCTCAAAAAACTTGAAGGAAAACAATTAGCTCCCTGAGAGAGTGGTGAGATAATGGAATAATATGGCTCTCAAAGGTGGAATCATGGTGAAAAGGAGTCACCAGGATGCAGCCATGAAGGAAGGCGCACTGGTTATTTCTTAGAAACCCCAAAAACGAAATTGCAGCAAACGTAAATTGCAAACTCAAAAAATAAAGCAAATGAGACTCTTCAAAAGAAAAGGTAAGAATGATTTAATAGAGTCTCGGTTCACCTTATATATTGAGGGAACCATTTATTTACATATGCTTGATTTATCATCAAAAGGTGAAAATGTGTTGCGCCTAGGTGATTGACTTGTTCTCCCCAGGTGGGTGTTCCCCTAGGTGGCCTCCTTGGCCCAGTTTCTCTAGTACACATTGAAAGTTCCCTTGAATCATTGGTACAAGTCCCAATATGTTTCAAAGTTTTGGAGTTCATTCCACATATCAAATCAATGCTTGAATGACTCCATTGGAAATTTACCTGCATCTAATATTCCCCTTTTCTTTCAAGATAGGGTAGGTAGATCATGTATGTACATATTTTGTTTCTTTAATTTAGTTTTGCACAATAAGGTAGTCATTATATGAAATTTTAAAGATAACTCCATGAAAGAAGAATAATTACAAGAATTATTTTTGAAGATGAGTCCATAGCCCAATGGATAAGGTAACTAGCCTTGAGATTCTGGTGTTCTTATCAATCCACAAGGGTCCATTGTCCCGCAGTTGGATCCAGTTGTTGACCAAAATTTGGTCATCTATATTTTTCCTCTCTTGGATTCATAAAAAAAATGATATCAGAAGATGAAATTTTTTGAACTATTATGGGTTCAATGTGTATTTCTTAGTCTCAGCTTCTCCACCCATTTTTGGATCAGAAATCTAAGTTTGTGTACTCAAGATATCCAATTTTAAATTTTAAGCAAAAAATGTTTCATTTTTCATGTGGAATAAGGCTAATTGTTCATAAATATTTCCACATTTTCTTGGGCCCAAGATCCATGATCTTCTTAATTTATGTCGGGTTCAAAACCCATAAAAATCTATCTTTTGCAAGAACCCTCCATAATTCTCCACTTTTCTCACATCTATATTTTCCCTCTTCCTATACTTGGTCTTATTTTCTAAATCCTTCTTTCCTACCCATACTCTTCTCTTGTTTCCATAATCTTCTTTTGAGCTATATAAGTAGTACTCTATAAAAGTTCTCTCATGCAAATGGGACATATTATTTTATTTTGAATGTGATCAAAATCTTTATTTTCACTATGATGGATGTGAGTAAATTTTATTTATTTTATGTAATGGGTGATGTGTGAGATTCCTAGTCCACTTCTCAGGAATTCTCTTTTATAGATATTCTTTACTTTTCAGCATTTTGATTTTTCTTGAGCATTCAATATTGGACTATCTTAAGGTCCTATATTATTCTTGATTTTAAATTAGAAAGAATAGAATAAACCAATGAGGAGTACCACCTATTTAAAAAGGAAGGAGGATTCATATCCTCGTGAGATTTTCATTTCTATCTTGACAGATTCAAGCGTCAATACTCATCAAAATAATTTTGCAAACAACTGTTCAACAAAAATTTACATCTGTAGAAAGCATTGTAAATAATACTGAATATGAAAATAATGGAGATGCAATTTTTGTAAAATTTTCAATGAAATGATGACAATAACTAGCATGTCCTAGGAATATCTGAACATACTTTTGATTTTTCATTATGGGAAGATATGAAATTACCTTAATTTTTTATAGATCTAACTTGATACCTATAGGACATATATGATATCCAATAATTTTGTTAGCAAAATATGAATTTATGATGGCTAAGAGGGATATATTTATCCCTTGGAATCATATTCATACCTTATTAACATTTTCCGTGGCCTCTTCAAAAGTATTACCATATATAGTAAAATCATCCATATAAATTTCTACACAATGATGAATCAAATCCCATAAAATGCCTATAATGGCACATTGAAAAGTAGTGGGAGCATTACAAAGTTCAAAAGATGAGATGTGATAAGTATAGGTACCCCATGGACAAGTGAAAGTATTATTATGTTGATCTTCCAAATAAATTCAAATTTAGTTGTATCAACTAATTCCATCAAGAAAGGAAAAGGCCTTTCCCTTGGCCAAAGTGTTAAGAACTTGATCCATGAAGGGTAGAGAGAAATGGTTTTTTAAGGTGTCCTTTTTTAGTTCTCTATATTTAACAAAAATGTGCCATTTACCTAATTTTTCTTCAGAAAAACCACTAGTGGAGAAACCCACAGGCTATTAGATATGGGAGAAATGAATTTTACTTCAAGTAACTTCCATATTTTCTCTTTCACTATCTCTCATAGTACAGGGTTCATTTGATGTTGGGGTTTTCAAATAGGTCGGGAGTCACCCTTAATGTATATATGGTGAGTACACAAATGAAGATGACCACCCTATATATATGTATACTCCGAGGAAAATGAACTACAATTTTTCTGAAGTAATATTAGAAATTGTTTGTGTTGTGATATTTCTGACCTTGGATTTATGTTCAATGTTTTTCCTAGGTTGATTGCCACTAGTGTGTTGGAATATTCATCTATATAATAAAGAGAAAAATGCATGGAATTATATTTTAATGAAAGAGAAACTAATTAGTATCTTTCCTATTGGTAGCGGTCCATGATATGTCCAAGAAAATAAGGGATTGGATGTTGGGATGAATATGAGTTATAGATGAAATTGTTGATTAAATCATCCTCAATCTCATCTTTAAAAAAATAACACAATCAATAATGGGTAATTTTCTAACATTCTCATCATCATTGTCCTCATTTTCCACCCAAATAGGTATTTATTTGTCTATAAAAGACTTGGAAAGGGGGTACAATGTAAGTTTCTTGTTAAAGTTTCCATGAGAATTAGTCATATTGTAGCTAATATAGGCATCTATAGTCACCAACCATGGTCAACCCAAAATTAATGGATAGCCTCCAATGGTATACTTTTTTTGTAGAAAAATAAAATATGCCAGGTATTTCCAAGAATTGACTAAGATCGCTACATCTTCAAGGATTATGTTCTTTGTTAGAAAAATAGAAATTTTACAGTAGCAGTAATATAATATATCAATATTTAGAGCATAAGTCACACATTATAATAGCAATAGACAATTGTAGAAGAACCATAATACCAAAAATAGAAATATATTTATTGATTAAATCAATTTTCACTTTCCTTTTCAAGGGAAAAACCATTAGATGATCAGATATCCAATTAAAATACAATTTATAAAAAAATGCATTACATTGCTTCTACTTCATTATGTTGTTTCTATCTAACCTACAAGAACTTTCTAGTAGGAAACAATTTCTAGTAATCCTTCTTACAATTATTTCTTTAACACTATATCTACTACATGAGTCTTGTTTAATAGATATGACTTCAATACATAGAAACATATCTATCTACTTCAGGGGGTTAGGGTAGAACCCTAAAATTCCCTCCCCCTTATAAAGTAGCATTGTCCTCAAGGATGGGGATGCGACAATTGTTGAAGCATATCTATTAGCTCCCATGTGGTATATTCAAGTTCTGCATCCTTCCACTATATTAGGACCTCTTGTCTAGTGCAATGGTAGAGTCACCACTCTCTTTGTTGAGGATGGCCAATTGATGCAACCAAATGGAACCTTTTTTGTTGGATGCAGACCTAGTCAGGAGAAAAGGCTATTTTTGGGAGAGAAGCATGTAAAGAGGAAAGGATAGATGGAAGGAAAAGAAGCATGTGTAAGGGAAGTAGGAGAGGTGTGCATGCAAGGAATACCTAACGAAACTAGGTTTAGGGTTTTTTTAATGTATTGTAATGGCTGATGAGCCAATAATATAAATAAGTAGTACTTAGAGGGAGAAAGAGACACACAACAGAGAGAGATTGGACGAGAGTTGGGATGACTGAGGAGGAGGAAGTTGTAAGAACTATACTATTTAGTAAGTTGGTGAGCTAGGGAGGCAGTGAGCGACTCCATCCTAAGGGTTAGATTGCAAGATGAGGATCCTGGTGTGATCTAGTCAACCTCACAGGGATCAAAGAGCATGTGGAAGAGAGTAAGACCTAAGATTGTAAACACGTGTAGCATGATACATTATTGAACATTAATAAAATCTCGAGAGCCATATCTTTGTGGACGTATCCCAGGTGGGGGTCAACCATGATAACACGTGTGTTATGTGAATGAATGTATGTGTCTTTATGGATTATTAATTCTTGAATGTTAGATGAATGAATTAACTAGTTAGATCTGGTATTCCACATGCATGAATAGAATGACTATTATAATCAGATATTATAATGAATAAATAAATATTATAGAGTACAACTGCAGATTGCCACTCATTCCTAGGTTGCAAACACTTGAGTATTTCAGCCACTCATAGAGCTATCTCGGGTGAGACTACGCAGTACACCCTATGTGTTGCGTTGCCTTCTAGTCTTCCAGAGGGGCTGAGAGTTTTAGAGGGATTTTGTTGGGAGCTTATCAACTCTAAAACAGGGTCAATATATCATAGTAAGGTAAGATCAGAATAACCCATAAAGAATCCTAAGTAGAAGATACAAAGCCCAATGAATGGGTAAAATCCAACAAATGGTTTCGTTGCTGGTTGGTTGGAAGAGAATGGAATTGAGTATATGAGATTTGTGGAGTATGCGTTAAAACAATGACAAGTTGGATGACAAGACGTTGATATAATGAGAATCTAAAAGGGGATGTTGACATCATGGAACAAAATGAAGGAAGAGATATATATATGGTTGAAGACAAAGGATCTATAGTTTTTATAGAAAGATAACAGAAACTCGAAGTTGACACTGTGCAAATATCTAGAGAAGTACGTATTCAGTGACTTGCATGAAGTATTTTTCTGTGATTTCCCACATGTATTGTACGAGTGGAAAAAAAGGTTGAAAAACAACCATACCACAAATCAAATCAAACATCTAGAGTAGAATCCTGAAGAGATCATCTAGTTACAACGAGTTAATAAGTTTATGTGTGCAATAGATTTCTGGTTAGACAACATTGTTGTGGGATTTATTACAGAATTTGTAGTAGATACAGTGAAGTCTTACAATGCAGATGAACAAGAGTTCTTTAAGGGACCTGGAGGTAGGTACATCAGATCATTATATAATTTTATTAAGATATTACTATATAACAAAGGTGTAATGACAATCGAGTCAAACAACTAAACTTCTCTACGTGCATGGGAGAAGGGGGGAAGCACTGACAGGGGAAGGAGAAATGGAAGGAGAAGTGGATAAAGGAAAGAAGGAGGAGGCCTTAGACCCAATTATGATGGAATAATACCATATCAAGAATACCATGGAAACAACTGGAAAAATGCACAGTGGAGTACCCTACCAATATAAGGTGAACACCAAGAAGAGAGTTGTAGCCATGAGGGAAGTCTTGGCAAGTGATGAAGAAGAGGTAGAGGATATCTGGGCTCTGGAGAAGATTGAAGAAATCTTCTGTGCAACATATGAGAGTAATACGAGAGGTCCAAGAGTGGGAATAGAAGGAAACACTCCTATCCATATCAGTGTCAGTGTGGAACCCATAAACCCATGTGAGACTAATACACCAAGAAGAAAACCACCATTCAGACAACCAAATTTTGGGAGAAGGAAGAAAACATGAAGTACATATACACAAGGAAAAAAAATTGGGGGAGACAGTTTAGGAATCATTAGTCAAGTATCTACACCACATGGAGTTAGTAGTTCATTATTCAGGATGGCAGGACATGATCCCACCATCAGGTTACCAAAATTCAAAGGAGAGGTGTCGAAGGACCCAAAGAAGCACCTATTTATTTGTGAAAATATTTGGGAAGCGAAACAAATCATAGATAAGGACACTAAACTTGCACAATTAGCTATCACACTAAGAGATCGTGCACTGAATTGGTACATGAGTTTAGATGCAAAGAGTATGTCAGGGAAAACTAGGACAATTGGAGATATTAAAAAGCTATTGATAAATGAGTTCTAGAATCCTAGTTCAGAAGATCAATACATGAATGAGATGATAGAGATTAGATAGAAACCAAGAGAATCTGTATGGGAGATTGACCAGAGATTCAAATGATTGAAGGGAAATCTAAAGTCTGTCATGATAGATATGCAGCATAGACACATGTTCATCAATTCACTGCTACCATACTTCAAATACCCGTTACGACAACACAAGTTTCAGACATGGGAAGAGGATCTACAGGAATCCTTACAACTAAAAGAGAACCAATATCAAAGGACAGATCCATCCATAGAGGATATGAAGGAGGATTTGAAGAAATTAACATTCCAGCTAAACCATAACAAAGGTAAAGAAAAAAAGAGAAGTTGTTTGATGTACCACATGTAGGAAAAAATGACACCATAAGAATGAATGTCCAACATTCGCATAGTACATGGAAGCAAGAATGCCAAACCCATTGCCAAAAGGAGGACTATGGTGTGAGATATGTAAGAAATAGGGGCATGATCCATATCACTGCCCAATGATGTAGAAGCACCAGACAATACCTAAGAGATCATATTGCAACTTTTTCAAGTAAGTAGGCCATGATGACAAAGATTGCATAACCATGGACCTGATGAGGGAAAGAACATCAGATGCATAGAGGGTGTAGGAAAAAATTATGACCGGGTAAGCCGCACCATAGTTTAACCAAGTACCATCCCCATATAACATTGTGCAACAACAATATAACACTTCACAACAACAATATAACATTGTGTAGCCACAGTACAATACCGCGCAACCACACTATAATCACGTGCAATATAAACAGGCACCTCAGTACAATGCACCACGAGGTGATAGAGATGGATAAAGAGGTGGAGGAAG
Source organism: Picea engelmannii (assembly GCA_009831015.1). NCBI lineage: Eukaryota > Viridiplantae > Streptophyta > Pinopsida > Pinales > Pinaceae > Picea > Picea engelmannii. The sequence continues at coordinate 204,744 of ML784162.1, read as the reverse complement.
AGAAAGAGGTAGAGGACTAGTGGTATGCCACAATTGTCAACAACCAAGACACTATGCAAGAGAATGTCCACTTCCACTCGCGACGTGTATGTATTGTTGCGCATCAGATCATGACATAGAAGAATGTCCTACACTATTGGGAAAGATCCAGGAAAAAGAAATCACAACAATCAAAATGTTTAGTGTATTTCAATGAAAGCAAGGGATGAAGTAAGAAACATGAACATAATTACACGGGGAGGAGCTAAGACAGGAAACAATGCAATAATATAAGAGCCAGCACAACACCAATGGGTGAAGAAGAATGTCGAACCAAAGAAGCAGTTTGATGCACAGAACGAAAAGGAGATATTCAAGTAGGAAGGGGTGCATACCTAGGACATACATTACATCGACATCAATTGCACAACATAATAAGGAAGTACTAGCATACAAGATGCCTTTATCACTGGATCACACCAAAGAAGCACATCCCCTGGGACAAGTAAGTATGATTAAGTATTTTTTGCAATCCTGTGTTAAACTACTAAATGATCCATCATCTGTTAAAGTATTACAAACTACTATATAAAGATGTAACATAGAGGAAGAGGGAAAGCTAGAACAAAAACAAAATTAATCATCTACATATAAGGAGGAGAACAAACAAAGAATTCAGATTGAACGCCAACATTGGAGATTTCAACATGGGATATATTATACTGGATTTAGGGTCTGAAGTAAATGTGCTACCCAAGAAGACATGGCTATGCATGGGAGAACCCACATTAGGATATTCATATGTTTAGATGAAACTATCAAATCAACACAGAGTTCTACCAATTGGAAGACTAAAAGGAGTGACCGTAGATGTGGATGAAGTGCGAACTAAAGACGACTTCGAAGTAATAGAGATAGTGGATGTCACAACACCTTATCCAATATTTCTTGTCTTAGATTGGGAGTTTGAAAATCAGGCCATAATCAACTTAAATGAAAGTAAAATGACATTCAAGTTAGGAGAATACAGAGTCATTGCGCCATTGGACCCATCTGAAGGGGAAAGGTTTGTAGAACCTACTTGTTTGGACATGGAGGAAATTAACCATTTGTAAAAAACAACTGCACAAGAACAATATTATGTGAACCCAAATGTAGATGTCGTACTTAGTTGGAGAAGAATTACCTCATGTACGTTAGACTCAGATACGGGTTTAGAAAATTGGCAGTAGAGGTTACACAAAGTCTCCATAAGAAGATGCGCAAGAATATACCGCATAGTAATATGGGTAGGTACGGAGATAAGGGAACCTCCCAGCTTCCATGGGGTGAATGAATTAGAAGCATTCTTAAAACAATAGGAAGATGAAGTTCTATAAAATCATAGGCTCTTATCCCTGGATATAACACTCAAGGAAATACCTGCAAGATGGTGGGGTGTGCACAAAGAAACAGTTAAGGAATGGTACCAATGTAAGCGGTTATTGTGCATTAGGTTTGGCCTAGAACAGGGAAGCAACCATCTGTAGAAATATAAAGGACAAGGGACACCAGTAGAACACTTGGAGAAGTGCATAACGCTATGGAGGATGACACCACTAGAGGAATGGCCTCATCATTTTGTTCACACATTAGAAGCGATTCTAGCAAATGGGTATATAGACCACGAAATGCACAGAGGAACTATGAACTGGACAATATTGCAACAAAACTTTACAGTCACTTTCTCATTTGAGCATGAGAACCCCAAAATAGACTCAACACTTAAAAAAATCAGAGGGGTGATATTCATTAAAAATACGGAAGTTGAACTCGTGAAAAAAGAACAACAACAAAACAAGCAGATAGTAAAAGAACTACTGTCATTCTACCATGTGTAGGAAGAAGGACCAAATGAAGATGACCTACGAAACATTCAGATCAAAGAAGTTGAAGGTGAAAGATAAGTGGAAGCTCCACCTATGGAATCATAAGTATTTGTTGTACCGATCAAGGTAAAGAAAGTCAACATTGGGACACTTGAGAATCCCAAAATGGCCAGCATTGGAGACTATTGGGATGAGAAAACAGTGGAAAGCATAACAAAGTTACTCCACAAGTACAATGACTTGTTCCCAACAAAATTCATAGAAATGAAAGGCATATAAGGAGAGATAGGTTAAATGAATATACCTCTCAACATTGAGGCAAGACCAATCAGACAATGACCATACAGAATAAACCCTATATATAAGAAAAACATCAAAGCCAAAATTGATAGGATGTTGGAGGTTGGAATCATAGAACATGTAGAAGAATTTGAATGGGTAATCTAGATGGTATTTAAGGAGAATAAATAAGGGGGTATAAGGATATGTGTCGACCTGAGGAAGTTGAATGATGCATACCTACATGACCCGTTTCCTACTCCTTTCACAGATGAGTGTTATCGGGTTAATTGTTAAATGCGGACATAAATCAAATCCCTTAGATCCACCTAGATATAGAACAAAACAAGACAGAACATGGCACTTTCCCTAGGCTCTAATCATCAAATTTAATATCGAACAAAATATGAGAGGCATACCTTTAAGTGTTTCTTCCTTATGTCTTTGTTGTTCCTGTTTCGCTCTGGTGCTCTTGTGATACTGATCTTGTAGTGAGACACAAACCAACCAAAGTGAAAGAAATAAAAGTATATTCAATGACAACCTATGCATATGATCAAGGAGTTATGAAATAAAATGAGAATAATTTTATGGGAAAGAAACATGCCACTGTATTATATTAATAATAGGAAGAGAGATTACAACCAGATGCCTTTATGTCGTAAGGTTCCTTCCAATAGTTTCTTGCTTCCCACACACTTCTTGCTCCAAGGATTATGAGACCATAGATTTCATAGTTGTTCACAATCTATCTTAACAAAGCCAATCTTAAAACCACTCTAACCAAGCTACAAGACTCAAGCCAATACCACTTCTAACAAGATCATCCAAGCTAAGCTAACTTTCTCCATGAGATATCCTCTCCTTTTATAAGTTGAAGAGGATAAGATGAGGAGGCTAGGATGATCCCACTAAATCATGAAAGTGACTAAGATCCAAACCATTTGGTGGCCACATCACCATAGAAGATTCTCCTTCTAGAAGCATCGAGAAAATGCTCGTTTTCCCACATATGAAGGCTGCCACACACTGGCTATAGTGAAACCTGCAAAAACTCTGCAACCCAACTATAGAGCAAGGTATAGAAATAAAGCATTTATGCACCTTGCATATAGATCAGCATGCATAAATCTTCCTTAATAGGGTTTTTACAAAGGAAAATACAACTTCTTCTCTCAGTAAAAGTTCTTCTCCCTTCTTTCTTCAGGAATTCACACCACTGACCCCTCTGAAGGTAACAGATAGTTTTACATCATTAACAATCATATGGGTGACAAAAATAATGTGTAATGGAGATCCCCCCAAAGTATGAAGTTAGAATAGAGTGATAGCTGAAATACTTTGTCGAGTGTGTGTAGGGAACAAGGAATAGTCAGTCAGAAACCTGCCAACAAAGAAGAAAATACAGTACAATAATATATCATCATTGAGATAAGCATTCCCATACTCATAATACAAATGAATCAAATAATAAATGTCGACATGCAAAGATCCATGTCAAGTAAGACAAGTCATGGCCACCAAACATACATTGTGGATCCATGCCATTATGACTCAAATCTGAACATAGCCACCAAAAATACACTGTGGATGTATGTGTTGAAGACTCAAATTTGAACATAGCCATGAGACATACAATGTGGATCTATGCAACAATAGAATATGAATATACTCCAATGCAACCTGAATCTGTTAGAAAATATGCAGGGTCTTCATCTCCACCAATTTATAGTACGAATCTAACCATGCAAATACATGTGTTGAAGTCGAACATGGTAGAAACCACTTGATTACCGGTCATTATTTAATATCGTTAACAAGTGCAAGGGAAATCACCATTAATGTCAATGACCCCAAAGGTACTCTAGTACAATCCAACGAATGTGAATTAATGAGCTAAAGTCGAACACTCGACGAAATCTCTCGATCATAGGTCGATAATGAAAACCCACTGTTGAAAGCGAGGAAACTTGTCATTGAGGCATGCAAGTTCCAAGGTACCAATTAGTTTCTAAGTCTACTTCCTGGATAGTGAGTTGAAGTCGACAGGAAAAGACTCATCACAGGAGGGCCTTAATGTATCCCCTGTCAATGACACAAAATGGGTAACAAGATTTGAAGTAGATCAGAGTAACAAATGATTTAGGACTGACTCAGGGATGGATGATGCAATAGAAGGCTTAAGGATGGCAGAAATGGTCGACGCAATAGAAGGATTTATGGGTTTAACTTCTCTTTGAACATATTGATGACACGACAACTGTCTTGGAAACACTGACTTAAAAATGGGGATCACAAACCAACTTGTAATCTTATAAAGGAGTATGATCGGGAAACAAGAGGATTTTCCAACCTAGACACAAAGAGAATGAAAGGGTGTGATGTTCAAAAAATGACTCTTCCACAAAATACAGGACTAGAAACAATTCTTTCCCAATTTCCCCCCACCATTTCTGGTGAGTACCTCTTTATTTTTACACAACCTTGAGGAGGATAACATATTCTTGAACTGTAAGCTCATCTTTCGGATGAGTCCCTCAGAGTATGTTTAACGAACCCTAGGAAGGAATGGTTCGGTCCCATATGGGTCTTTCGATGTTTGTTTAACGAGTCCAAAGAGAGAAAACTCGGGGGTTTTTCATGTTTAGAGAGTCTGAAAAGCACTTAAAGAGAACTCTCTCAGTTCCTTTTTCATAAATTAGTTCGATGAGACCGAAAATATGATAACCTATTGCCCATCAAATGTTTTCTTCAAATACTTTTATGAGCATGAAAAGAACAAGATCGCTCGGTAATATTTTCATATTTAGAGAGTCTGAAAAGAGCTTAAAGGGAACTCTAGGGGGTTTCTTTTTTCACATAACCTTTACGAGTCCGAAAATGTGATAAAAGTATACTTGGTTACATTCTCACATATTTATGAGCATGATAAAGAACAAAGACTAAGCTCAGTAACTTATTCTCATGTATTTACGAGCACAAGAAACAAAAAAAACTAAGCTCTGTGACTTATTCTCATGTATTTACGAGCATGAGAAAGAACAAAGTCTAAGCTCAGTAATTTATTCTCATGTATTTACGAGCATGAGAAAGAACAAAGACTAAGCTCGAGATTGTTTTCATTTCTACGCAAGCTTTAAAACAAAAAAAAATTATGCTTGGGACAGATTTTATTTTTCACAAGCTTAAAAACTAAACAAAACTATGCTTGGACCTAGTTTCATTTTTACACAAGATTGAACCAGAGGAAACTATGCTTGAGGTAAGTGGTTTCATTTTTACAAAAGATTGAACCATACAAAACTATGCTTGGACTTCCCAACGCATAACACATGGATGGTTGGTAGTTATCCCCCAACTTAAGAAACTAGCGACTCAACTTTAGCATGAAGTCCAGAGGCTAGAAGCATTTCTCCCCAAGCTTCATCTCATCCAACAACACAGGAAGATGAAATGAATCTTCAACTATTAGAAGAAAGTCTTCACTCAAATAGAGAGGGGGAGAATCTATTTCATTTTTTAACGAGCTTGACACAGAAAACAAGAACTATGCTCACGAATCCAGGTTCAATACCCAGACCTTTGTTTCATTTTTTAACGAGATTGACACAGAAACATGAACTATCCTCACAAGCTCTGTTTCATTTTTTAATCAGGTTGCTACAGAGATGCAAAAACTATCCTCACCACTGGTTTCATTTTTTAATGAGCTTGAAATTAGAAAACCATGCTCAAAGCTGGTTTCATTTTTTAATGAGATTGAAATTAGAAAATCATGCTCAAAGATGGTTTCATTTTTTAATGAGCTTGAAATCGGAAAATCATGCTCAAAGCTGGTTTCATTTTTTAATGAGCTTGAAATCAGAAAATCATGCTCAAAGCTGGTTTCATTTTTTAATGAGCTTGAAATCAGAAAATCATGCTCAAAGATGGTTTCATTTTTTAATGAGCTTGAAATCAGAAAATCATGCTCAAAGCTAGTTTCATTTTTTAATGAGCTTGGAATCAAAAAAATCATGCTCAAAGATGGTTTCATTTTTTAATGAGCTTGAAATCAAAAAATCATGCTTAAAGATGGTTTCATTTTTTAATGAGCTTGAAATCAAAAAATTATGCTCAAAGATGGTTTCATTTTTTAATGAGCTTGAAATTAGAAAATCATGCTCAAAGATGGTTTCATTTTTTAATGAGCTTGAAATCAGAAAATCCTGCTAAAAGTTTGTTTCATTTTTTAATGATCTTGAAATCAGAAAATCATGCTCAAAGTTGGTTTCATTTTTTAATGTTGTCTTGTTTTGTTCTAGATCTAGGTGGATATAAGGGGATTGATTTGTGTCCACACTTAACAATTAACCCAATAACAAAATTGGCAACTCAACATGGTGCTTTCCCTAGGCTCTAATCATCAAATTTACTATTGAACAAAAGATGAGAGACATACCTTTAAGTGTCACTTCCTTATGTCTTTGTTGTTCTTGTTTCGCTCCAGTGCTCTTGTGATACTGATCCTGTAGTGAGACACAAACCAACCAAAGTGAAATAAATAAAAGTATATTCAATGACAACCTATGCATATGATCAAGGAATTATGAAATAAAATGAGAATAATTTTATGGGAAAGAAACATGCCACTGTATTATATTAATAATAGGAAGAGAGATTACAATCGGATGCCTTAATGTCATAAGGTTCCTTCCAATAGTTCCTTCCCACACACTTCTTTCTCCAAGTATTCTGAGACCATAGATCTGATAGTTGTTCACAATCTATCTTAACAAAGCCAATCTTAAAACCACTCTGACCAAGCTACAAGACTCCAGCCAATACCACTTCTAACAAGCTCATCCAAGCTAAGATAACATTCTCCATGAGTGCTCCTCTCCTTTTATAAGTTGAAGAAGATAATATGAGGAGGTTAGGATGATCCCACTAAATCATGAAAGCAAGTAAGATCCAAACCATTTGGAGACCACCTCACCATAGAATCTTCTCCTTCTAGAAGCATCGAGAAAATGCTCTTTTTTCCCACGTACAAAAGCCGCCAAACCCTGGATAGAGTGAAACCTGCAGAAACTCCTCAACCCAACTATAGAGAAAGGTGCAGAAATAAAGCATTTCTGCACCCTGCATATAGAGCAGTCTATGAAAATCCTCCTTAATAGGGTTTTTACAAAGGAAAATACAACTTCTTCTCTCAGTAAAAGTTCTTCTCCCTTCTTTCTTATATAATTCAAGCCACTGACCCCTCTGAAGGTAATAGATATGTTTACAACATTAACGATCGTAAGGGTGACAAAAATAATGTGTAACAATGAGGTGTTGGAGAATGTAGGAGGACAAGAAGCTTATTCATTCATCGATGGATTCTTAGGATACAATCAGATCAAGATAGCCCCGAAAGAAAGATACAAGACCACTTTTTCCATGGAATGGGGATCGTACTAGTACACATTCATGCCGTTTGGACTGAAGAATGCACCAACAATATTTTCCAGAGTAGTCATAGTTGCATTCAAAGAATTCATCCACCAGTTTGTAGAGGTATATCTAGATGATTGGACAATCTATGGTCTATTGAAAGACCATGTAGGGGTGTTGAGACTAAAGTTAGAAAGATACAGGAAGTGTCAGATATCATTAAACATCAAGAAGTGCATCTGTGGAACACCCTTTGGGATACTATTGGGCCATATAGTATGCAAACAAGGTTTGCTAGTATATCCTTCCAAGATTGTAGTGATTGTTAATCTACCACCACCAAAATCAGTCTATCAATTAAGAGAAACATTGGTACACATAGGATACTACATGAAATTTTTAAAAGGGTATGCGTAGATCATTGTGCCAATGGAGAAATTGTTAAGGAAAGACAACAAATTTCAGTGGAATGAGGATTGTTAGTGAGGATTTGACACCCTGAAAGAGAATATGGTAACCACACCAATACTTGTATTCCCGGATTGGAAAAATATATTCCATGTGCATGTAGATGCATCAGCCATAGAACTTGGATCTATTTTGGCACAACCAAGATCAACAGAATTGTACCATTCTATAGAATTCGCTAGCAAAAAACTGTCAGAATCGGAGCAGAATTACAATACCATGGAGAGAGAAGTATTAGCTATGGTCTATGTGCTTCAGAAGTTCAGAAATTATTTATTGGGAAAACATTTCAAGATGTTTAGAAACCATTCATCTCTCAAATACCTCGTCAAAAAACCAATGTTGGGGGGGGATAATTTGTAGATGTTTATTTTTGTTCCATGAGTTTGACTTCGAAGTAATAGTCAAATTAGGGAAGTTGAACGCAAGACCTGATCACCTGTCGAGGATCACTAATGGAGAGGAACCTTCTTTTGGGACTCAAAAATGTCGTATTTTCATCCGCATTTCCCTTCATCATTCTTCACATTTCATCACCCCATTAACCTTTCATGATATCATTTTCATAAATATATTTGGGTTTCGTATTATTATTTTCCACCTTATTCATTTTAGTATTAAAAAGGAATTTATGATTAAATATTAGAAATTCAACATGTTTTTCATATATATCTCAAAAATGTGTGAGATTTGTAATGTGTAGGAGTTAATACAAAAATACTTCTTGAATATCTCCTCTGTCATTTCAAGGAGATAGTTATTCAAAGCTTATTCCAAGGCGAAGATCATGCAGATATGGATAACATATCTTATCCAAGATGTATGAGAGATATGTGTGTGAGGATTTGAAGGGATCATATTTTGTAATAATGGGGAATTAGTTGAGAGAATAGTGGATCTGTAATTATGATATTGTTATATTATCTTCAAGACTCTCATGTATAAAATAGAGTGCTCTCTCTCCATTTCATAAGTCTTGAATGAATCTTAGAAAGTTGGATTAGTCTTAGATTTTTGTGTACAGTCTGAGTTTTGTAATTTTGGAGAAAGGGATTCTTAGTTTGATTCATGCTTTCATTATTGTTTCATGATTTGTCATTTGATTATTGTAATGTAATTTGAGATAGCTTCATTGGTGTGAGCTCACATATATGTTGTTTTTCATTAAACTATTCACATGTTGTATTGCTTTTACTTCATGTAATCTTCCATTCCTAGATTAATTTGATTTCAACAGTTTCATTTCGAAAGTGTGTGTCAGATTTAAGGAGAGTTAGATTATATTAATTCCACTGCGGTCCTGCACATATAGTGCATGTGCTTCGTAAGCCTATGAATCTCAGATTGACAAATTAAATGGTTGGGGAAGTAATACAACACAATTAATACGACATTGGTTCGGCTCAACATTTTAGTGGCGTTCATTTGAACGGAACAACTGTCGTTCCCTTTGTTACGATTGGTGTTCCCTTTGCAGGTAGTGTCATTCATTTGAACGAAACAACTGCATTTCAAAGATATAATAGGTTGCATCTCTGGAGGATGAGGTATTGAAAACGGAAGTTAAGAACCTGCGTAGGAAACAAGTAAAATTCTTGTGCCGACACCTACCTTCATCTAATGGATAGAGGTTTTATAGGTGCATAGACTTTGCTGACATTCTTGAAAGAGAATATAAATCCTCGATTGATAAATTAATGTCAGACTAAGGTTGTTTTTAGGACAACTTTAGATCCCAACATTTTGGCGTCGTTGTCGAGGAAGCATGATGGATTGAGGTATCAATTTCTTTTTCATTTCAATTCATGCAAGTGTGATCTACATGTGTTGGTAAGGGGTCATAGAAGCTACTTGAGTGGATACTCCTCATGTTCTCCCTGCTAACTATGTAAGTGTGAATTTCAATTTCTACAATGAGTGTTTCAATTTCCACAAGAGTGATTTCAATTTCTGAAAGTGTGTTTGATTTCTGCAACTGTGAAGAGTAATTTTTTTTTCTGTTTCAGTGAGAATATTTTTATTTTAGTTTTTCACTTTCGATTTGGGTGTTGTAAGAATGCTTTTTCAATATGGTTTATAAATGAGTTTAAGATTGGAACAACTCACTCAGATCTCAGCAAAATTCAGGATCCCCTCTTATTAGGAAGAGGAGATCTTGACAGCAGCCGAGAGTTTAATTACTCCTCCAACAAAAAATGATGAATCAACATACGAACAATCCTGCATAGTTAATGAGGAACAATTAGGGGAGAAGGAGGCTGAGGAGGACAACGAGGAGCTGCAACATGATCTGAGCAAGACAAATTGTGCCTACGAAATCCTGATCGAACGATGGTTTCAAGCCAGTACCAGGTTAGTTCCATTTAGTTTTTCTTTTTATTTTTTTAATTTAGAGTTTCAACAACTAATTTTGCACATTTATACATATTTCTGATTCTAATTTATGAAATTGAAAGATAACATATTCTTATTACTATTGCGTGCTTGGCTACATTGGCTCTTTGACTACACATAACTAATCTTTAATTTTTAATTAGAGTAGAGTAGGTAGGTTCAAAGGAATAAAACATATGATTTTTAGTTTTGAATAAGTATTCTCTCCTCCCACACTTCGTGCGATCTTGAGGATCAGAAAGTAGGATGTCTATAAGTGTTTTCAGGAAGAATAACAATGTAAAAAAAATATGTTTTAATTTTTTTGAGATCTCCATTTGCTAATAAATTTCTTTCTTTAACTTCATTAGAATTAGAAATTGCTTTTTTTTTTTTTAAGAATAATA
>ML784162.1:160953-193832 GCA_009831015.1 Picea engelmannii | reverse complement strand
AAATTAGTCTAATTGTTTAATGTGTGAGGAGTAGTCTAATGCGCAGAGCCATGGAAAAATAAAATATGAGTTTAAGAAAATAGATTGGAGTAGTCTAATGCGCAAAGCCGAAGTAGGATACCAATGCGTTCATAATAATTGGCCATCACTTATACCCGTTCTTCAACTTAGCGACTCATGCCCACCAAATCTGCTTCCCCCAGCTAATTAACTCATGCCCAAGCCTACAAGAATTTTAATATTGTCTCCATTGCCTTGATTCAGTAACAAAGCATAAAAGACGAGAGTGATCAGTAAGCATAAAAAACGAGAGGGATTTAAGACAGTTGAATCATTGAAGCATCAATATTTGTTAACATCGTCCAGATATGAATGTTTAAGGTACATTGTCTGGATAAGGACAAGAAATAATAAAACTCAATTGTTCCATTCTTGTGTTATTTAACTTTGCCAAAAACCCTATCATTTGACATTCGTTTTTGCTGAAAAAAACTTCTATTTCAGCCAGTCGTAGCAACTCCATCATGGACTCAAGGCACCGATCAGGGATAGGTTGAATGCAAAGAAACATTGAAATGATAGTAAGAACTCATTTTTTTATCGGGTTGAGGTGCCCATGATCAACTAAAATTTTCAACGTGCATTCATCTTAAAGTAGTTAACAGAAAATCTGTCAGTAAGCATTTTTGAAGGATGAGGGAAATCTTAACTAAGCAAGTCTGTTTTCATAATGATTTCACTGGTATAGTTGGAGTTTCCTTGCCAAAATCCATGGATTCTTACGATCTATAAAATAAAAAATATATGTATTCTGAGTCTGGAGGTAATGGAGCCAAACCCCATAAGTATCACTGTCACATAAGTATTTTGAAATTTTATCAATATGTGTTGGATTTCCTAAATTTTTTGTCCATCCACATTTTCTTTGTGCTTCATTAAGTTAAAATTATTATGATGTTGTGTATTTTATGGATCCTTCTCTTATTTGGCAGAAAGTTTTCCTCCATAATTCCTCTCGGTCACATCGATTCGAAAGATCTATCGACTTCAACTACAGATCCGACCTCACCACCTCATTAAAGCTCATGTCTTTCAACAATATCTCTTTCTCGAGCTTAAGTTCTATGATGGAAGAAATCTTCAGCACTTGGTCGATGAGCATAAGAAATGGAACTATTTATAAGAGACAAAATCACTCGAATAATCATGGTCCCAAAATACTACTGTCATAGTTACCTATCACCCTATAGCCTGCCAGGTAGGTCAATGCGTATGGCCTTCAGTGAGGTTCTCTTGTCGAGGAAAGCATTATGGCACAATATTTTCATCAGAAGTAAGGTCGCAAGGTAGAAAGAATATGAGAAACAAAATATATAAGGAAGGCAACAAGGAATAGAGAAGGAACTACACTCGGGGAATCCCTTTAATCACTTTGCTTGAGGCAGAACTCTTTCTATATCTACTGGCTCTCTCCTCCCTCCAGATTCAACAACTGGTGAATATATATATATATAGAGTGTTGGATAATTGATTATAGCCGGCCCAGTCCACCTATGGGTCATGGAATATAAGGCAATGAACCATTATAGATCTTAAATGACCCTGCGCGTGATTCAATTTTGTCACGGGAGAGGTATTTCTCTTTATCCCTGGATGAGGAAATCTCATGCAAGATACTCTGGTAAGATAGATCTGACCAAAAGTCCAACCCATGCACCTAAAAAATCTATTCAAACCATGCGAATTAGATGAACTAGGTCGACGCACATGTTCTTAACCTGATAATATACAGTGAAAAGAGAATGTGTACTTTTTGATAGATTAATGTAAGTAGTGGATACACTAAGTCTCCATATTCTAAATGCATTGATTATATTGAGCATATTACTCTTTATCATGGTTGACCAATCTCAAACTGTTCTTCTAAAGGCCTAAAGGTCGCATTAACATTGTCGCAATTGCCTCAAGACATTGTGGGGAAACCAATTCCCTTGCAACCATTTTTTTATTATGTCAATTTGATGCTTTTCATGCATAATAGCTATGGTGGTCCTATCCTTGGCTAGAGAAAATAAATATAGGCAGAGAAATTTGTAGATATTGTCATTGACTACTTGTATGTGGAATAGAAATAATTCAAGCTCTTGTAGCATTTAAGAAACTACATCCACAACGTTGACGTAAAGAAATAGGAACACGCATTTTAAAGGCCACTCGGTACATTGAAAATATCCAGAGACCCGATGGTTCATGGTATGGTCCTTGGGGAGTATGCTTCACTTACTGTACATAGTTTGGTATTAAGACTTTAATTTTGTGACAATTGTATAATAAGTTTTCTTAGTAAGTTGTCATAATTTGTATTATTTAAAAAAAAAATTAGATAGTTAATATATATATAACAATTAAAAAAACAAACAAAAACAAAACAATTAAAAAAAATTATAAAATGAAAATTATAGGTCAAACATAAAAAAAAATCATAAAAATAAAAGAACTGTAAAAATAAAAAAACTTTAGAAAATGGACATTTAAATCATTCTTGAAAATGATATGGAAGTAATGTTTTTACATTTATGCTAACTTGGTTTCTTGAGTCACTTTACGCTGTGATCAATGATGAAACAAACGCACAATGGCAACAGGTACACCGCGCACTTTATTTTACCGCATTCGTACTTCTTTTTGCATGATATGTTTTTTTTCAACTTCTCACAAGTTTGCTTGCAGGATTAGTACTCACATTTTTCAGGTTTAGAGATGATCGCATTTTGCTGCTGAAGTGATTTTCAAGAATCACAAAACTTTAAAAAAAAAAAAAAAAACATGCTTTGTTCACTGCTTGAAGGAGTTGTTACTCATCATAAACATCATGAAGTTTGTCGTTACACATAAATATTTCATAAACCCATTTGCATCATGAATGTTTACCCACATATTTCATTCAAATGCAAATTATTCATCCATGTCTTTAAGTCCACTTTCCATCGCCTTATCAGTCACGCCTTCACACATGCCCATTCTTTTCTGAGTCGCATACATTTTTTCCTTCTTTTTCCATTTCATTTTTCCTTATGAATAAAACCAGTCACCCCCTTTTCCATGATTACATTTCTTTGACATAAACATTGTTTCTAGTGAGATATTTTCTATAGTCCTACCAATATATTTATCAAAACTCACGTTGACTAATGTGGGATTCCTTAAGGCCCACCTTTCAACAAGTCTTGTCCCATCGACCTCAACACCTTATCTGGGATATAGACTAGAGTCCATTTTGAGTACCTAGAGGCTTGCATGCCTTAATGGAAAGTTTTCTCGTTGAAAATCATGGGAATACATCAATGTCTCTTGATCGTTAGATATTTCAAGTGGCTCGACATCATCTCATTCATTCACACTTCAGAATATGTACTCAGGTACCTTGGCACTCATTGGCATCAATGGTTAGTTTCCCTCGCATTGTTTAACGACATTCATCAATGGTCGATAATCCAATGACTTCTCTTCATGCTCGACATCGACACATTCATTCGCATGACTAGAATTGTACCATTGGGGTTGTAGCGGGTGAAGACTATGCACTTTTTCATGACTCCCTTAGCAGCTTCAGCTATATGAGTATACCACAGTTCCACCTTCATGCTTCCTCCTTTCCATGATTCATTAGAACCAATTCATATTCCTCGACCTCACATTCTCGGATTCAGTAGTTGCAGTTACAATAGTTGCAACTATAGCAACAATCACCTTTCACATGATCCTGCAATAGTGACATCTTCCATGCTCCAAAATTCACATCAACCATATTCCTATTACATAGTTCATAAACATTTTGGGTAAGTGGAGGTATGTTATTTTATAAACTTTAATCATGTAATTCCTCAAATGCTAGGAATGAATAATTTGGAAAATTCCCTCACCAAGCTCCATTTCCTTTTCACTTCNGGACTTTATTCACTATCATCACTCCATTTTTCCACTACCATCATTCCATTTTTTCATCTCATTTACCATTTACCAACATTTATTTTCCAACGATACTCTCTTGCACTTTGTTTCATAAGCATTGATATACATATTCGCATGATTCACAAATATGAAAAATGGATTTCTTATACTCGGTAATTTTTCCTTATGCACATTGATAGATTATATTTTCCAATAAGTATATGGGTAAATTATTATCATAATAGCAAGAGAACAAATAACGAAATGAATGTTGTTAACACAAGAACTAACATTATTTATATTCATGGTTGTCACACAAGAACCAACCATAAGAAAATGTCATTTGTTACTCATGTAAATCCCATCCTCGAAACATTCATTGTCATCACTCAAAGCCGAAATTTAGATGCCAAAATTTCTTGAGAAAGTCCATGCACAGTTGCATGCGGACATACAACAAGTTCATTTTGGGGGGTATGTTGGGACTCAGAAATGTCGTATTTTCATCCACCTTTCCCTTCACCATTCTTCACATTTCATCACCCCATTAACATTTCATTATATAATTTTCATAAATATATTTGGGTTTCATATTATTATTTTCCACATTATTCATTTTAGTATTAAAAGGGAATTTATGATTAAATATTAGAAAGTCAACATGTTTTTCATATATATCTCAAAAATGTGTGATGTTTGTAATGTGTAGGAGTTAATAAAAAAGACTTCTCGAATATCTCCTCCACCATTTCAAGGAGATAGTTATTCAAAGCCTATTCCAAGGAGAAGATCATGGAGATATGGATAACATATCTTATCCAAGATGTATGAGAGATATCTGTGTGAGGATTTGAAGGGATCATATTTTGTAATAATGGGGAAGTAGTTAAGAGAATAGTGGATCTATAATTATGAGATGGTTATCTTATCTTCAAGTATCTCATGTATAAAAGAGAGTGCTCTCTCTCCATTTCATAAGTCTTGAATGAATCTTAGAAAGCTGGATTAGTCTTAGATTTTTGTGTAGAGTCTGGGTTTTGTAATTTTGGAGAAAGGGATTCTTAGTTTGATTCATGATTTCATTATTGTTTCATGATTTGTCATTTGATACTTGTAATGTAATTTGAGATAGATTCATTGGTGTGAGCTCACATATATGTTGTTTGTCATTAAACTCTTCACATGTTTTATTGTTTTTCCTTCATGTAATTTTCCATTCCTAGATTAATTTGATTTCAACAATTTCATTTCGAAAGTGTGTGTAAGCTTTAAGGAGAGCTAGATTAGATTAATTCCACTTCGGTCCTGCACATATAGTGTGTGTGATTCATAAGCCTATGAATCTCGGATTGACAAATTAAATGGTTGGGAAAGTACTACAACACAATTAATACGATATTAGTTCGACTCAACATTCTAGTGTCATTCATTTGAACGGAACAATTGTCATTCCCTTTGTTATGATTTTTGTTCCCTTTGCAGGTAGTGTCGTTCATTTGAACGAAACAACTGCATGTCAAAGATAACATAGGTTGCATCTATGAAGGATGAGGTATTGAAAATAGAAGGTAAGAACCTATGTAGGAAACAAGTAAAATACTTGTGACAACACCTACCTTCGACTGATGCATAGAGGTTATATAGGTGCATAGACTTTGCTAACATTATTGAAAGAGAAGACGAATCCTTGGTTGATAATTTAAAGTTAGACTAAGGTTGTTTTTAGGACATCTTTAGAGCCCAACACCTACAAATCTAGAGGACAACTTTCCCAACACACATTTATTTTCAGTCCAAATAGTCGATGAATACTTCGCACACATCATTCAATACTTGAGTACAGGAACTATGCCACAAGAATTCAACATTGTGTAGAAGAAAAATCTGGTAGTCAGGGCTGCAGACTATCATTTGATAGTAGGACACTTATACAAAATGGGTGAAGACATCATATTGAGAAGATTTGTGCTAGAACATGAAATACCTAGAATTTTAGTAGAAGCCCCTGAGGGAATAGTAGGAGGACATTATGTAGGCAAAGATACCGCACATAAGGTATTGTGTGCAGGACTATTGTGGTCGAATGATCATAGAGAATCAATGGATTACTTCCATAGATGTGATTTATGTCATAGGGTTGGTAAACTGAATAGAAAGGACGAGATGCCCCTGAGACCACAAGTAACATTGCAGATATTTGACAATTGGGAAATAGATTTTGTGGGACCAATTAACCCACAAACAAAAAGGTCAGGAGCAAGGTACATTATTACTGCGAAAGAGTACTTAAAAATATGGATAGAAGCAACACCAATAAAATATTGCAGCGCAGAAACAACATCACACTTTTTTTTGAGCAAGTGATCACTAGATTTGGTTGCCAAAGGATTTTGATGAGTGCCCAAGGTACTCACTTCATTAACAACACTATTAAGGTTGTGACTGAGGAGGTTGAATTTTATCATCAAAAGAGTACACCATGTCATCCTCAACCAAATGGAATAGTGGAAGCCTTTAAAAAGATACTAGAGAATGCATTGAAAAAGATATGCAATGTTAATAGGGACGATTGGGACTTGAATATACCAGCAGTACTATGGGCATACAAGACCACATGAAAAACATTGACAGGGTAGACACCATTCAGATTGGTGTATGGACAAGAAGTAGTGGTGCCATTAGATTTTTTGGTACCTAGTCTACGCGTAGCAACAATTACCAACATGATAGAGTGAGGCATAGTATAGGAAAGGATAATTCAGATGATGATCATGGAGGAAGATAGGATTCTAGAAGGGTTTCACCAAGAAGTAAATAAAGAAAGGAACAAAGCTTGGCATGATAGACACATCAAGAAGAAAAATTTCAAGGAGGGAGACTTAGTCTTGGTATATGACAGTAAATCTCTTCAACACTGTTGGGGCTAAATATATGCACTATTAATTCCCACATTTAATTATCAACCGGGGCTCGTAAGAATCGAGGTGCAGGCACAGGAAACACAGGATCAAATCCTATTCTAGCCTAATCTAAAGCCGACAAAACAATCTTCAAACCCACATTGCATCAAATTAATACTAAGGATTCATCACTGGGACGTAGGAATAACTTAGTGCTATAGAGGCTTAGATCACAGTATTTCATGCACTCAAGGTGATGTTCGTGTGATTAATCTTGGGTAGGTTACTTAAGTGTTTTGTCCTTCAATGATTATTTCTTATAGTGGATCCACACTTAAATGTAATAAATGAAACAAGAAAAAGAAAGTGAAATTCACGATAGAAACTAACACCTTAGGAATAATTCCAATGCGGGAATGCCATAAATCATGAGTTAGACCTTTAATCTGACTATTGGTGATTGAAACTATGTGAAAGTAAAGTGAAAGGAATCCAAAGGTATGGGAAATAAAACCAAGTGCGGGAAATAGAAGGAGATTTGAACTATGAAAGAATTAAGTCAAAGCGAAAGAAAAACAATGCAAAACCAAACTAGATTAAAAAGGAAATCAAGACAATAAATGAAATCAAGCTTTAAATTCAGACATTGTTCCTCAAGTGAGCACACCAAACATAAAGAAATAAGAGTGGAAGACAATGGAGAATAACAAAAAGTGGATATATACCTTACAAAAAACACTTAGTTAAGCACATAATGAATGAGGGACTGTGTAAATAATAATATCCTTTAAATCCATCAACTCTTTTAAAAAACAGAAAACCATGATAAAGAGAGAAAATTGAAATGAAATGAAGAGTGGTTTATCCCACATGTATTTAAATGATTATCATAAATCTACACGGGAGATAATGAATTAAGATGAATTAACTCTGCAATCGATCTCATATGAATTCAAATATGGTTGGACACAATGATTTACAGAAGTTAAGTGTTTTATTAATGGGTGAGTGCATATGGAATGGAAGTGAACTATCTTTATAATCAGTAAAGCATACAAATGGTTTCGATGAAGGAACAATGATTTGATTTAAGAGTCAAATGGGAATGCAAGAGAAGAAATCTGTTTTAGAATTTTTATGAATGAATAGAAGCAATGCATAACACTTGACGCATATAAATGAATTATCTTCTCTTAACTGTGTATAATATCTACTTAACAGCACTGGAAATGAGTTAATGAAGACAACTTGTAGGCATAAATCCAACACACAATAAAATGTGAATACAATATCCTAGAACAGAGGTTTGATATTGGAAATGGAAATAAACAAGCGATGCAAAGTATGGTTGAAGAAATATAAGAATTATGTGTACAATCACAGGAACAATGAACTCTGAGTTTATCACCAATCCAATGCAAGAGACTAGATTTAAATCATAAAATGAAAATAACAGTTGAACTGAATATGAATTGCAAATGAAACATATGGATTGAAACAACACACTTAGAATCTAATCCATGAAAGAAAAATGAAAGAAGCAGGATGTTACCAGAATGAGGGGCCCTTCTCACACTGGTTAACCCTTCTTGAAGACAATCAGATCAAGCTGTAATAATGTGCAGTGAATCAACAACAGTCAATTCTTCATTGAGATAAAAAAAACTCTGTTTTTACATGGCTAACAACTCCTTAAGGCTTTCTCACAAGACTAAATCTTTCATTTAAAAAATATTCCATGAAACTAATGGCTCATTCTCACATCCCTATGAGGCTTATTTATACATGAAAAATCATTGATAAGTGGATGGGATCGAATCCCAATGCTCATATTTCAAATTTACAATTTTAGATAAAATCCTCAAAAATCTGGGTTTTATTGCAATTTGGGTAGATTCAATTTAGGCCCCCACTTATATCTTCCAAACAAAATCTAATTTTGAAAAACTGCCTACATATTACTCAATTTGCCATATTCTAGACAAAACCCATTCCGTAGAATTTCTAGATCTGATGCCATCTGCACGAAAATTGAGGCACAAGTTGACAGTTTGAGATTTTCACTAATTTTAGTAGAATCATTCACCCTGAGATGGAGGTACACATGTGAGATGGGTGAATTATGCCTCACATGTCCACATGTAAACATGGCTCTAGACAAAACCTATGTACCTGATTTTCCTCTAGAAGCTTTCTAAAATTTTGAATTATTTCTAGTACCGGATTAGCACAGTTGGTACCGGATTAGAACAGTTAGTACCAGAATCTTATAGGTAGGGGTTTAGTACCAGATGAAAACAGTCACGACTATGGGTACCATAAAAATGCGATGGTAGTACCGGATAGAGCTAGTACCGGAATAGGCGCAATCTGGCACCGGATGAAGCTGGGACCGGAAGAGGTAGAGAGCTAGTATTGGATGAATGAAAAGGTAGTACCAGATCATTACAGAGTATTGGATGACATGGAGTGTGGGTACTGGATGACTGTGCAGGTACCGGTTAACTGAAGAACCTTTTGGTACCAGATGACTTGGAGTATCGGATGATCTGCAATGCAAGTACCGGAACAAGAACAATACAGGTACCAGAACATGGACAGTGCATATATCAGAACCTGAACAATACAAAACATGTTTCTTGGACATAGAAACATAGGATTAAACCATCATCAACAAAACTATTGTATAATCATCCTTTTAATCACTAAAAATATGGAAAATTATGTATTAACCACATAGGATGAATAACAAGAGATAATGGAGGTTTATGATGTAATTATCGATATATTATTGACGAAATGCAGGGAGAAGGTGTAATGATGAGTGTATTTGTATGGCGGAAAGTATGACAAAACTGGAGCTCAACACACCCCCAAACCCGAGGATTTGCATGTCATCATGCAAACAAGGTGAAGAACTTATGATACTCTACTTATAGATTTATGTGACATTGTTTCTTTTGTGTAAGTGTTGGTTCTTGTGGAATGACACTTTGGAAACTGCCACAGATTGATTTCAAACAGAGAAACAAAATTATCATAAAAATGGAGGACAAGCAGTGGATGAGGTATCAGAGTGATGGTGAATAGTGTGCATATGGAGAATGGTTTATAAAATGTTGGTGATGGTTGTCGTATGAACTTGGACATCAATTTTAAGACCAATATTTACTTTGTGGTTCTTTGCTTGGATAGGCAACAATGACTTCATCCTCTTTGAGATGACTTAATAATGCTTTATGATGTACGAAGAGAAGACAATATAGATGTTGTTTTGTATTTGTATACCACATATTTCCTTTTCATTACTTGGTCTTATCATCAGAGTATATTGTTCATTATGACAAGTGGAGTGAAGATGGAGGGTTTACTGAGTAGTTGTGATAGTGCATAGTGGAGTGTGGAGTGGGTAATAGTGGTTATGCATCATGTTTTCCAAGTTCTTAATAAATTAAAAATATGTGTACCAATTTTACCTCAAGTTACCCTTGCTTTGAATTATAATGCATGTTGAAGTGTAAACTATGCAGAACATGATGAAATGTCTACAAAACCATGATGTAGACTGTTGAAATTTGAAGATGAAGTGGAGCAAGGTTGTGAACTGATGGATATATAGGAGAGAGTTGATGAATGTTGATATGATGAGATTCCATATGTTTATCTCTCACCCCCAAACCCATTCGTTTTCATGTCCTCATGCAAACACTCATTAGCACATAAAATTTCTGCAAGATGAAAGTGGACTATGTGGAACCAGTGCATGTTGAATGAAGGAGAGAAATGAAGTATGCCAGAGCTGAGAGCTACTAAAAATATCCTGCAAAAGTTACCCTCGAAAAATATTTAAATTTATGTATTGTTGGTACAGGATGTACCAGCAGTATCAGAACAGAAAAATCTAAGAGAACTAAACCAATACTATTATTACGAGAGAAGAAATATACATTGATGCCATGCTTAAAGAAACAACCAAAAATTAAACTGTATTCATGCTTGTAAATTTGGAAATGAAATTTATTTTAAAATATTACAAGCATAAAGGAAATTTCTAAATTACTTATTACATACGATTTCATCAATCATTAACTATTGAATGCTCAAGAAACCATATTAATTATGATGGGGGATTTTTCCTCTTATCCTTGAACAAGAAAACATGAGGAGATAAGTGGTCTTTGATAAATGAGAAACCGATAGGAAACCAATCATCCCTATTTAATTTCTCAAAGAATCTATGTCATTCAAGTGATATTGATAAAGTTTGCATTTGATTTTATTAGACTCCTACACTTATGGGTCCCACCTCTAATACAATGACATCCTGGGTATGAATGATGGGGTCTTAAGACCATCTTACGAACATTCTCAAATGGCAATTAGATGAGGTTCATTATCCTTTTTTTCAACCATGCATGCTTCTTCTTAACGATTTACACAAGTATATCGTTCATACGAACAAATATAGGTTAGGCATAAAGAAATACATCAAAATCAGAACCCATTGCCAGCAAGCATGTTCAATACTCGGATGGGGTAATTTTGACATCTAATAAATATCCTTCATAGGAAGAATGCCCCATTTCCCACGAATCTATTCAGTACCCTGATGGGTTTGACTAGTTATACCACATGCTGGTACCTGCTGCTAGCAGACATGTTCAGTATCCCGACAGGTTAGCCTCTTACACCCATTTTCCATCAAAGGCACTTGTCCCAATATTTACCCTTAAGATAAAATTTATAGATTTCTTTCGCATGGGTGAATGGGGGAGCATCTTTGAAAACATTTTTACAGGATGGGATGGTATTGAGTTGGAAGATATTTTATAGATTTCCCATAAAAGATTGTTCATATGAAAAGTAGACTTATGTATCGAGATTAGTCGAAAGACATATCATGGTTAGACTTACTTAATGTGTGGTGGATGAGGCCATGAGAGAATGACCTAAAGGTGCCTCTAGTCCCCAAGTTCATCTTCTCCATATAAGATTGTGTTCCCTCACAAGTAGAAGTTTCATTCACTCTCATGCTACTATTTGATAAGAATGATTGAATAACAAGTTCTGATAGGAAACTAGGATGTACAAGTTACCTATGGGCATAATTATGCAAACCTTAAATATTTTGTAAATTCCCATAATATTTTAAATATTATGCTTATGAGTAATTGTTATTATTAATAGTCATAAATCTGCATGTAATAAGAAGAAGAAATATCTTAAGTTGTTTTGGTTTTTTGATGTTAGATCACCAATATTATCTTCATCTCATTTCATTTATTTGAAAATAAACATGAAAATATGTTGCATTTATTTAGAACTAGGTTAACTAACATGCAACTTTTACTCTATCCTATCTAAGAACAAGAAATTAAATTTCACGTGTAAGAATATTTCCAATGTAACCATGTGTGTAACAGGTGTAGAAATACATTCATACTCGGGTTTGAAAGATAAGCTTTAATGTATACCATAATACGAAGAACCAACTGCTTTGATGAGGATGTGAAGAGTTGTTGAAGAAGAGAGTGGTGCTTCAATATTGTTGTTGTCTGGAACCAATGTTCAATGTAATCTTCATGTTCTTGGTTCACTTCCTCATTTATACCACTCTGCATGTCTCCCTCTATCATGCCATGCAGATCATCTTCTTTCAGATGGTTTGTCTCCTGGATGCATATTGTATCTAGCGATATGCATGTCAAGAAATCCTCGATCTCAGGTTCTAATGGTGGCTCTCCATCGAATGTGGTC
This sequence comes from Picea engelmannii, assembly GCA_009831015.1. Lineage (NCBI taxonomy): Eukaryota > Viridiplantae > Streptophyta > Pinopsida > Pinales > Pinaceae > Picea > Picea engelmannii. The sequence continues at coordinate 181,224 of ML784162.1, read as the reverse complement.
CATGATTCTTTAGTCTCTCCTATAGTTTGGAAAGAGTCATTACAAAAGACTTTTAGATCTTCTTGTGGATGTAACTCATGGAACTCTTCTTCTTCTATCACTTTCAGAGAGGTAGATAGGTTCTTGACTATTGTCAAGATTTGCTCTTCTTGAGAGGCAAAGATCCCAACTACTGCTAGGATTTGAGAGAGTTATGTTAAAATCTTGATCATATTTGAGTTCTTGTTGCTGGTTGATGGGTCCTGTTTCACACATGGATTAGTGTAGAGGGGGGTTCTTACAGTGCCCAAAAATGTTTTAAAAACCCTAAAGAAATAAAAAGAAGAAAACTAAAAGAAAATGTAAGAAAACCAATTATATACTCAAAGCGCCACCGTGCTACTAGGACCTTGTTGTCACCAAGTTATTTGTTCACACAAGTTAGATTCTCTTCTCATATATATAAAAAATGGCTAATGCTAATAAAACACAAATTCTAACTACTGAAAGGAAGAGGACAACCTAACTTTGGAGTAACCCCACTAAAGTGGGTGCATGGGCTCTTCCCTCACATCTTACCATATTCTCTCTGCCCATAGGTCATCCTTCAAATCACACCACACTTGCATGAAAAGAAACACACTTGCATGAAGGGAACACTCAAGGCTTTGGAGAAATAAAAGTAACCTGCCTATGCTCTAATCCCTTTAGCACGTCCCCGACAACGACGCCAAAATGTTGGGGATAAATATATGCACTATTAATTCCCACATTTAATTGTCAATCGAGACTCGTAAGCTTCGAGGTGCAGGCACATGAAACGCAGGATCAAAGCCTAGTCTAGCCTAATCTAAAGCCGACAAAACAATCTTCAAACCCACACTGTATCAAATTAATACTAAGGATTCATCACTGGGACATAGGAATAACTTAGTGCTATAAAGGCTTAGATCATAGTATTTCATGCACTCAGGGTGATGTTTGTGTGATTAATCTTGGGTAGCTTACTTAAGTTTTATGTCCTTCAATGATTATTTTCTATAGTGGATCCACACTTAAATGCAATAGAGGAAACAAGCAAACGAAAATGAAATTCACGATAGAAACTAACACCTTAGGAATAATTCCAACACGGGAAGGCCATATCTCATGAGTTAGACCTTTAATCTATCTATTGGTGATTGAAACTATGTGAAAGTAAAGTGTAAGGAATCCAAAGGTACGGGAAATAAAACCAAATGTGGGAAATAGAAGGAGATTTGAACTATGAAAGAATTAAGTCGAAGCAAAAGCAAAACAATGAAAAACCAAACTAGATTAAAAAGGAAATCAAGACAATAAATGGAATCAAGCTTTAAATTCAGAGGTTGTTCCTCAAGTGAGTACACCAAACGTAAATAAATAAGAGTGGAAGACAATGGAGAATAACAAATAGTGGATACCTTACGACAAACACTTAGTTAAGCAGGGAATGAATGAGGAAATTATGCTTATTTGTGTTCTTCTCTTAAAGGGACTGTGTAAATAATAATATCATTTAAATCCATCAACTCTTTTAAAAAAAGAAAACCATGATAAAGAGAGAAAATTGAAATGAAATGAAGAGTGGTTTATCTCTCATGTATTTAAATGATTATCATAAATCTACACGGGAGATAATTAAGTAAGATGAATTAACTCTGCAATTGGTCTCATATGAATTCAAATTTGGTTAGACACAATGATTTACAAAAGTTAAGTGTTTTATTAATGGGTGAGTGCATATGGAATGGAAGTGAACTATCTTTACAATCAGTCAAGCATACAAATGGTTTCGATGAAGGAGCAATGATCTAATTTAAGAGTCAAATGAGAATGAAAGAGAAGAAATATGTTTTAGAATTTTTATGAATGAATAAAAAATAATGCATAACACTTGATGCATATAAATGAATCCTCTTCTCTTAACTGTGTATAATCTCTACTTAACAACGCTAGAAATGATTTAATGAAGACAACTTGTAGGCAGAAATCCAACACATAATAAAATGTGAATACAATATCCTAGAATAGAGGTTTGAGATTGGAAATGGAAATAAACAAGCGATGCAAAGTATGGTCGAAGAATGTAACATTCCCACTACAGGAACTAATATTTTTCATCTTTTTTTTTCTTTTCCCCGAGGAACAGAATCCTCGAATTCCTATGGGGCCTGATGCAGACCCTACCATCCCTTATCCTTACCCATGTGATCGTTGTCTATGACCACAGGCCTTACCGGAGAGGTGCTTCTGGATTTCATGATTTGGGAAATCGCAATATAGGTGTTCCCCTATTTTCGGGTTTCTCGAAGTGTCGAAATCCGAAAGGAACCAATAGTTCGTCACAACTAACAATGCCTTGGATTAAAACCTGGCATTCCACCTTTTGGAGTTTCGTGTACTAGGTTTTTGTGGTAGAAGAGGATGAGGGGTTCATACCCTTCGATTTTCCGGGTGCCGAAACATCGAAAACCAAATCTACATGCGCTAAGCCATATCGGGATTTCACGAGTCAGGAATTTGGGATTGGCATGTACCGGGGACTTGCCTCTAGATATCCCAGGTGTCGAAATACTGAGACATCAATATTTATCCATGCTATTATTATTTCAGGGGTTTCGCAAGTCTGGGTTTCACGATATGTGCAGACAGGAGGTCTCGCACTTAGGTTTCCCGAGAGACGAAACTCCTAAGCCTGTATTCATCACTAAACTCATTTCGTCGGTTTCGCAAGTCAGGACTTCGTGACTGGTGAGTACAAGGGAACTGACCCTTGGGTTTCCCGGGTGCCAAAACACAGAAACATCCAAACTCTAGACACGCTATGCCATCTCGGGGTTTCACAAGTCGGGATTTCAGGACTGGCGAGTACAAGAGACTTGCCTTTAGATATCCTGGGTGTTGAAACACCGAAACACCATATCTCATCCGTGCTATTATCATTTCGGGGTTTCGCAGGTTGGGATTTCAGGACTGACGATTACAAGATATCTTACCCTTAGGTATCTCAGGTGTCAAAACACCGAAAAACCATATCTCATCCACTCTATTATCATTTTGGGGTTTCACAGGTCGAGATTTCAGGATTGACGGTTACAAGAGGTCTTACCCTTAGGTATCCTGGGTGCTGAAACACTGAAACATAAAGACTCTAACCATGCTACACTATTCTGTGGTTTCGCAAGTCAGTATTTCGAAACTGGCGAGTACATGAGACTTTCCTCTAGATATCCCAGGTGCCGAAACACCGAAACATCAACTTCTAATCATGCTATACTTATTTTGGGGTTTCGTAAGTCGGGATTTCGCAACTTGTGAATACAAGGAAACTTGTCCTTGGGTATCTCGGATGCTGAAATGTCGAAACACCAAATTCTAACCACGCTATACCATTTTGGGGTTTTGCAAGTCAGGATTTCGCAACTTGTGAATACAAGGAAACTTGTCCTTGGGTATCCTGGGTGTTGAAACGCTGAAACACCAAATTCTAACCACGCTATACCATTTCAGGGTTTCTAGAATTGGGAATTTGCGACATGAGAATACAAGGGGACTCGCCCTTGGGTATCCCAAGTGCCGAAACGCCGAAATACCAAGCTCAACCATGCTACATCATTTCGAGGTTTTGCGAATCGGGAATTTGCGACATGCGAATACAAGGGAACTCATCCTTGGGTATCTTGGGTTCCGAAACACCGAAATACCAAACTCAACCATGCTACATCATTTTGGGGTTTCGCAAATTGGGAATTTGCTACATGCGAATACAAGGGAACTCATCCTTGGTTATCCCGGGTGCCAAAACGCCGAAATACCAAACTCAAACCACACTATATCATTTTGGGGTTTCGCGAATCGGGATTTCGTGACATGTGAAGACAAGGACACTTTCCCTTGGGTATCCCGGGTGCCGAAACACCGAAATACCAACTCTAAGGGAACCATTCTTTCTGGTGCAAGGTTTCCAAACTTAGGCCATAGAATCCTTCAACGGATTCTTGGGTAATTATCACCAGGCTGGGTGACCTGACTGAAAAGCCTTCTAAATCATCGAGCTATGAACTCTGTGAGAGGGGTGAGGTAAGCTTAAGTATTTATTTAAAAATGGTGGTCCTTTCAAGGAACTCATTCTGGCTTTGGAATATGATGGAGCTTTTTGGAAGGAGGTGCCTTCGGGGAAAACAACCCAGGGCATGGTTTGGGTCAAGTGCATGGGACATATCTCCCGAGAATGGACTTCAAAATATGAACTTGTTCAATGTGTGTGTGTGTATATATATATATATAAATGAACCGAATATGTCCATACAAGTATAAGCATGCATCCGCCTTTTCCAATCAAACACACCAGGCGAACACTTCTATATAGAAACCATTCATGAGTGTACAACCATGAGCATGCATTTTTGGAACATTCAATTTAAAATACAAAACATAAATACTTATCAGAAAAACACCAAGTGTAATGCAACTGCTGAGAGGGGTGCTCATTTCCACCCAACCGTAGTCTCAGCGACTCCAAAAGGATTTACCACTAGCCACCCCCAAGCTAGACCACGATGCTTTGAGACTCCTTCTCTTACTTCCCGCTCGTCGGAAGTCCAGGACGAAGGTTACTCTCCTTCTCCTCTACTCATCACTCTCTGTATTTCTCGGAGTTCCTCTAGTTCTCCTTTTTGCGATTCATGTCGCGTGTGTGTGTCTGTATGCTCCCCTCTCCCCCCCCCTTCCACATTTATTTCCTCCTACGAGGTTGTGTGTGGCAAGAAATTCCCTGTCGGATGATCAAGTCTGAGAGCTTCTACGGATGGGTGCTTCACCCCATCCCCTCATTTACTCTTGAGGAGCCTCCCCACCTACCATCCGGGCGGGTAATTCATTTTGGGGTCTGAGAGTGAGATTTGGTTTTCCTGAGCATGTACAAACCCGTATGGTTTGGTTCAGTGGAAGTTAATGCAGCCACTCGCGGCCCCTTCCACCATCTCTCATCATCCATCGTGGTCTCTTTTCAGCACATCCCCCTCTCAGCAGTCATGAAACATATATTCATACATCATTTACATTCCTCGGACCTTTTATACTAAGTTCCATCAATTCAAACATTCACAATCTTTGAGTTTGCCATAGTTATTGGCCAGTATAGTCATTTTTACAGACTGGGGGAAACAGGGTGTTACAAAGAAATATAAGAATTATGTGTACAATCATAGGAACAATGAACTCTGATTTTATCAACAATCCAATGCAAGAGACTATATTTAAATCATAAAATGAAAATAAGAGTTGAATTGAATATGAATTGCAAATGAAACATATGGATTGAAACAACACACTTAGAATCTAATCTATAAAAGAAAAATGAAAGAAGCAGGATGTTACCAGAATGAGGGGCTCTACTCACACTGGTTAACCTTTCTTGAAGAAAATCAGATCAAGCTATAATAATGCACAGTGAATCAACAACAATCAATTCTTCATTGAGATAAAAAAAAACTCCGTTTTTACATGGCTAACAACTCCTTATGGCTTTCTCACAAGACTAAATCTTTCATTTACAAAATCTTCCATGAAACTAATGGCTCTTTCTCACATCCCTATGAGGCTTATTTATACATGAAAATTCATTGATGAGTGGATGGTATCGAATCCCAATGCTCAGATTTCAAATTTAGAATTTTAGATAAAATCCTCAAAAATCTGGGTTTTATTGCAATTTGGGTAGATTCAAGTTAGGCCCCAACCCATATCTTCCAAAAAAATTCTAATTTTGAAAACCTACTTGTGTATTACTCAATTTGACATATTATAGACAAAACCCATTTTGTATAATTTTTATATCTGATGCCATCTGCACAAAAAGCGAGGTGCAAGTTGGCAGTTTGAGATTTTCACTAATTTTAGCATAATCATTCCCCCTGAGCTGGAGGTCCACATGTGTGAGATGGGTGAATTCTACCTCAATTGTCCGCATGTAAACGTGGCTCTGGAAAAAACCCATGTACCCAATTTTTCTCTAGAAGCTTTCCAAAATTTTGAATTATTTCTAGTACCAGATTAGCACAGTTGATACTGAATTAGAACAGTTGATAATGGATTAGAACAGTTAGTACCAAAATCTTGTAGGCAGGGGTTTATTACTAGATGAGCACAGTCGTAATTATGGGTACTGGACCAACGCAGTGGTATTACTAGATGGATCTAGTACCGTTATAGGCGCAATCTGGTACCGGATGAAGTTACCAGAAGAGGCAGAGAGATGGTACCAGATGAACGCAAAGGTAGTACCAGATCACTGCAGAGTATTGTATGACATGGAGTGTGGGTACCGGATGATTGTGCAGGTACCGGTTGATTGTATAACCTTCTGGTACCGGATGACTTGGAGTATCAGATGACCTACAATGCGAGTACCGAAACAGGAACAATACAGGTACCAGAACATGGACAATGCATATACCAGAACCTGAATAGTACAAAACATGTTTCTTGGACATAGAAACATAGGATTAAACCATCATCGACAAACCTATTGTATAATCATCCTTTTAATCACTAAAAATATGGAAAATTATGTATTAACCACATAGGATGAATAATAAGAGATAATGGAGGTTTATGGTGTAATTATCGATATATTATTGATGAAATGTAGGGAGAAGGTGTAATGATGAGTGTATTTGTATGGTGGAAAGTATGACAAAACTGGAGCTCAACAAACACCCAATAAAATTCAGAATGCATTGGTTAGGACCATACGAAGTAAAGACTGTCAAAGATGGGGGAGATGTATAATTGAAGGATTTAGGAGGAATAGAACTCAAAGGGATGATAAATGGGATTCGACTGAAGCTGTATAGGGACATTCAACCTCCTACCATTTGAAAAAAAAAAAAACTAAGCGCAACTATCCAGGACCTCAAGTAGAGGCAAAGGGCGATGTAGATCACTGAGCACCTCAAAGGAGTACAGTATATGAAGAAGATGCAAGCAGAAATCATAGTCGCACAGACACAAAAGAAGGAGCAAGAAGCTCAAATGGAACCTCTCCAAGAGTTGGTAGTGAAGGTCATTGCACAGGGAGAAGAGACAATGAAGAACATGGCACAAAATCAGGAATAATGCACATAGATGATCAACGAGGATATTGCAGCGCAAGTATTGGACGCACTCGGATAAAATAATGTGCAAGATCAAACACAAGAAAAGGAACACACAAAGAAATCTCGTAGGAGTTGTTGAAGAAGCACAAAAAATTTAGGTTGCTTGGGACAAACCACATGTTATTGTTGGGGGTCTGTTGGACGCAAGCCTAGTCAGGAGAAAAGGCTATTTTTGGAAGAGAAGCGTGTGAGGAAAAGATAGTGAGAAGGAAAAGAATCATGTGTAAGTGAAGCATGGGAGGCACACATGCAAGGAATACCTAATGACACTAGGATTAGGGTTTTTGTAATGTATTGTAATGGATGATGAGACAAGAATATAAATAGGTTGTACTTAGAGGGAGAAAGAGACATGCAACAAAGAGAGATCATATGAGAGGGGGGGTGACCAAGGAGGAAGAAGTTGTAAGAAATTTACTACTCAGTAATATGATGAGATAGGGAGGCAGTGAGTGATTGGATCTCGAGGTTTAGATCACAGGCTGAGTAGCTTGGTGTGATCTAGTTAGCCTCACAGGGATCGAGGAGCCTGTGGAAGAGAGTAAGACCTAAGATTGTAAACACATGTGGTGTTATATATTACTAAACCATAATAAAATCTCGAGAGACAAATATTTGTGGACATATCCCAAGAGGGGGTGAACCACGGTAACACCTGTGTTAAGTGAATTAATGTATGCATCTTTATGGATGATTAATTGTTGAATGTTAGATGAATGAATTAACTAGTTAGATCTGGTATTCCACATGCATGAATAGAATGCCTTCTATAATTAGATGTTATACTGAATTAATAAATATTACATAGTACAACTACATATCTCCACTCATTTCCAGGTTGCAAACACCTGATTATTTTAGCCACCCAGAGAGTTATCTCAGGTGAGACTGCACAGTACACCCTATGTGTTGTGTTTCCTTCTGGTCTTCTAGAGGGGCCGATAGTTTTCGAGGTATTTTGTTGGGAGCTTATCAAATATGAACCAGGGTCAATCTATGATAGTAAGGTAGGATCAAAATAACCCATAACGAATCCTAAGTATAAAAGACAAAGACCAATGAATGAGTAAAATCCAACATTCTTCATCCAGTGTTAGAAGGAATGTTTGAATACTGGAATTAGAGATGACCACTTCCTTTAAGAAAGATACATGAAAAATTGTATGAATTTTAGAGGGGAAAGGAAGCTCTAATTTGTAAACCATTGGCCAAATACATTTGAGGATCTTATGGCCCAATACATTTTAGGATATTATGGGGATCATAAATCTTGGGAGAAATATGTTGGAATTATTGTCATTGATGTCAAAGGAATTACGACATTACAATACACACAACATTTCCAAGATTGATATGTGTGTGTGTGTGTGTGTGTGTGTGTGTTTACCAGTATATTAAAAAGAGGGTGCATGTGAAAAAGTAAAATGGTGGTTTCAAACCCATGGGTTTGGGGTATTTTCCCATGGTATTTTGGGTATTTTACCATCATATTTGGAATCAATTATTTAATTAATGGACATGTCCCTTCATGAAGGTTTATGAAAAATTATAAAAAGAGAATGTAGGTGTGTGAAAAATGGATGAGAAAAGATTAAATATCATTTCAAAAGGGAAGAGTTCTGAAATCAATTTCAGGTCATATTGGAATTTTCATGATAACTTTTGTTATGGGATGTTTCATACCTTGCAATTTTGAAGAAATAGAGGAGAGATCATGATGTACATTTGGTAAAAAATTCTGATGTTAGTTCTCTACACGTTTGGAGATATTCCCTATGGAACTTAGGGTTTTTGAATGCTCCTGAAATCAATTCCAAATAGTTCATCTTGGAACTTTCGATATAACTTATTTCTTGGGTTGTTTCATACTTTGAAAATTTTCATTTATGGAGAAGAGATCACTCAGTACATGTGGTAAAAAATTCAGATGTTTTTTCTCTATACTTTCGGAGATATGCCCTATGGAAGTTAGAGTTCCTAAATGCTCTTGAAATCAGTTTCAAAAAGGTTAGTTTGGCGTTTTCACTATAACTTATTTTCTAGGACTCTTGATACTCTGAAATTTTTAAATAATAGAGGAGACATACATAATTACCTCAAGTAATAATTTCAGATGTTAGTTCATTGTACTTTATGAGCTATGCTCTGTGGAATTTAGGGTTTCTGAATGGTCTTGAGTTCAATTTCAAACAGGTCAATTTTGTAATCTCACTATAAATGGTTTTCTAGGACCCTTTAGACTGTGAAAATTTCAAAGAACATAGGATACATATATAATTACCTCAAGTGAAAATTTCATAATCCAATTTGAAAAAATGGATAGGTTGCATGTTGTATAGTTCATTATTTGGAGGAGGCCCAAAACAACAAGCTTTGGGAAAGTTTCCATTTGGAAATTCAAATTTTTTTCAAACCTGATAAAGGTAGAAGTAGTGAGCATACTTAGTTAATGGAGAAGCAGGGAGTATACCTAATAAAGGAAGAAGTAGTGAGCAAACCTGGTGAAGGAATAAATAACAAGAAGACTCAGGGAAGGTTGGTGAAACTTAGATATTGGTGTCTCTTGACAAGTTAGTTCTTAGTGGTGGGGATTGGTGTCTCTAGTAGATTGGTTTTTATTGAAAAAATATCACCAATATGGTAAGTAATATCTACCTAGGATATTCCTATTTATCCCATAAATATAGTGGAGCTATACTTCTAATGGTTTCTCTAGATACAAGAAAATGATTTTCCTTTTAACCAAGAAGAGAAGTAAACATACCTTATGACCAACAATTGTCCTCATGTATTTTATGGTTGATACAACTCCTAAGATACAACTACAACTCAAAAAATATTCTTCCTCCAGATAAGGGGAAAAAACACTATCGATCTACTTTCTCTCCTAATGTTAGGAAAATCCAATTCACTAGATAAATACTGATCTATTTAATAGAAGACTGTATCTAAGAATTTGCAAATAAAATACAAAATAATTTAGGGGAAAACCAACAATTTATCCATTAACATGTAGGAAATGCATCAAACATCATACCTTGGATGTGAAAACATTACCCTTTTCTTCTTTCTCCTAGATCCTCCTGAACTTTTGAATCTGACTGTGGATATTGTTATTGGAGAACCACCTTTGTAATTGCATAAAATAACTCTGCAAATGATTCTTCCTTTTCATGATTGAGACTAACCTTCCTTATATAGATCCTTGGAAGAGGACTGGGAGAGATTTTATATATTCTAGAACCCAATATAATCTTGAATGATGTGAGTTCCTAGGCTCATGCCACAAAGATACAACTCATCCCGCACTTACCCCTTTGTAACTCTGTGAATATAAAATTTTAAAAGTATTGTTGCATGTTGCACTATAGATGACCAGTGACTATCGTCGCATGTTGTCTCATATAGGTCTCACAATGATCCTAAAAAAGGTCCCAAATATTGAGCTAGAGATGTGCTTTGGATTTCATCTTACTTTGGATTCCCTTCTATCCATGTATGGTATAAATTAAGGCTATAACAGATGCCCCCTAATGTGTGAGGTCAAGAAATAAATGGATGGCCAAAAAAATTACAATAAAATAGCATCCATGTGAGGTAGCATGAGGGGAGAGAAAAGTAGGTCTAGAGGAAAAAGAGTACTTGTAATCAAACACCAAGGATGAATGCATATATAGACCATCCCATAGGTAGACATACTCAAACATTAAAGATTGTCAAAGCATGGCCTCCAAACAATAGAGTATGGATCCATGACATGAAGTGCAAGAGCATGGCCTCCAAACAATAGAGTATGGATCCATGACATGAAGTGCAAGAGCATGGCAATGAAATAATACATAGTGGATCCATGTCATCAATAATATCATAGACACGAGACAGTACAATGTGGATCTATGCCATGAATATGATCATAGCCACTAACAAATACAGTGTGGATCTATGACACAACATATATACATCAGAAATACAATGACCACTGAGGAAAGTGCCCCCAAAGTATTCAAAGTACTCATAGATAAGTTATTTCTCCATTGGAACTTGGAACAGGATGCTCTAAAGGAATGATATGTCCCCAAACCCAAGGTATTCATCCCAAATTTTGATGGTATGAATCTACATCATGTGAATAGATGAGTTGAAGTCAAGCATGGTAAAAATCATATGATTATCGGTCATTGATGTATACCATTAACATATGTGAGTGGAGCCACTAATGATGAATATGGACCCCAAGGTACCTATTATGATCTAGCAAGTGTGAATAGATTATCTGATGTCAAATACTTGTAGAATCAATCGATTATGAGTCAATGAATAGTATTTGTGACTCATATTTCTGGGATGGATTCTAGAAAATATAAAACCCAAATATAATATGATGACTCAAACAAGTGCCATATTCAAGGGAAACTCGACTAACGTTGCCATTTCGGAAATAGATCAAAGGTAAAAAAAACCACTCTTTTTTCTTTTTTTGGGGGGTTTTTGGTGTCTTATTCATGGTTTAACGAGCGTTAAAGAGAGATAAAATAGAGCTTGATAGTGTCTTTTTCATTTAGTTTTAACGATCCCAAAAAAGAGTTAAAAGTATACTCATTATGTTGTGTTTTTCACATCTTTTAACAAGTCCAAAAAATAGGTAAAAATGTACTCGATATGTTTCTTTTCATGTGTTTTAATGACTCTAAAAAATAGATAATGTTTACTCGATACATGTCTTTTTTCATGTCCTTTAAAGAGTTTGAAAAAGAGATAATATTTTACTCGATAGTGTATTTTTCATGTCCTTTTACAAGTCCTAAAACTATATAAAAGTGTACTCATCTGGAGAGAATGAGTAGCTTAACAACATGCTCCTATGTTCCAAGGGCATGGAACTGACCTAAGAAATATCAATGCAAATGGTACTATAAATTGAGATCTAATCTTAGCAGTTGTTCTATCCATGGGTAGGTGAATGAAAAACAGAGGCCAAATAATGCAAGAGGTGGATGGTCAAAGGCTACTCCAATATTGTTAAGTAGGATTTAATAAAACAACATTTCAGTGGTGGGGTAAATGATGAGAGTAGAAAATGCATAGGTAACCATTGAGAAACATAAAAAAATTGGGAACCCCCCACATGATGTAGCTAGAATATAGAAGAAGAGGGGAAAATGAGGCTCAACATCAAGTCATGGAAGGACTATAGGAGGTCTCCCGAGCCTATAGGGAATCACAACATGGACAACGAATGGTCATCCCGGTGATAAATAGGGTTCCCATGAAGGGTAGGAACTATACTTTCTATCAATCAAGTTATGATGTGCAAAAATGGAGAGGCTAATGTCGCAACCTGATGGGATAAAACCAAAGGAATTGTGGTGACAAAATGGATGGTTAATAATGAAAATTGTGGATTTAGGGAAAAAATTATCCCTATATTCCATTTTTAAGAACACATACCTCAAGTTCAGGGGAAGTTACCATTTCCATTAAAAAATCCCCGTAATCCTATCAACACAGGTAAAATAGATTTCGGGGGTCAAAATGCATAGTGAAATCTCAAAAGGAAATATTTTTTGGATTTTTTTGGATATGATATATACAAAACAAAATTAGTCACACCACAAACCTATATACAAGGAACTATGCATTTGAATGGGTTATGAAAAGTAGATCCCATTTCTAGGCTCAGGCCAAGGATCATTATCATAATTGATGAACTCATGAGACGATGTTGACATCATGTTACACACCATGTCGGGGTCGTGCCACATAGGAATGAGTTTTTGCATATGAAGATACTCTTTGTGAGTAGTCTTGTGAGCTATCATAGATCCTTTATTATTCCCATCAATATGTAAATGGGGTATGAAACATAAATCTTCAATGGATAGGGAAGAACATAATTCAGTGGAAAGTTCCAAAAAATATAATCGAGGTGGAAAAGGGTCAAGACTAGGAATTCTACTAGATGCCCCAACAAATGCCCCCAGTCCTAGACTGAAACGAATCATGATAAATCTTTTTGGTTTTGAATCAGGAAAACATGATCGATGCATCGCCTCATCCTTTATATTTTCTATGAAATCCGTGACATCTAAGATGGCCTTATATGAAGGAAACTCAGTATCCAAGAGATCATGTGAACGTGAAGAGTCAACAACCCATTTGGGTAGAGTAGGTATGTCACACTCCATATGAGGATGGAGGTGTTGATTAGTATAAACATATGTTTATGGATTTTTTGGATTAACAATATTTAGCATGGTGAGTGGCGTGGACACTCCATATGACTCAACATCCTCGAGACAAGGTACTAGCCAGGGATCAAAATACCCAAGGGATCCACTGAAAAATGATAAAATCATGTTGATAGGAGCGATGTTCATAGTAGGAGGTAGTGGGAGAAAGGGAAATATTCCCATTAGTGAAGGATATTTAAACATCCTTTCACTCTCACACAAATAATAATGTTGGGTATCATCGACAAAGGGTACATTAGAGCCCCCATTGGATCCAAGGTCTAGGGTAAACAATGTAATTTGATTGATCGTCATGATTTTCCCTTGATGAGGGAAGCATAAGGCCCTAAATATCAATGAGACAACCATAGTCATCACATAGAACCAAGTGTGCCCAAGTAACAAGTTCTACTCAAGAGGTGCATCGACAACCTTCACAGAAACAAAGACAATCTTACCACCTAACTCAATGTGTAAGGTGGTGATTATTCCATGGGGATGGAACATATGTCCATAAAATTATTTCAAAAGTGTTGTAGAGCGATCAATCTTAGGAGAGCCAAGGGCCTTCCAACGAGAAATAGACATGATGTAAGTCGAGGATCCTTCATTAACCATGGTTCAAAAGATGTTTTTCCCCATCGATCATACTTTGATATGGAAGGCGAATTGATGGGAGAGATTATGAATAACCTGATTGGAATCAAAGGTTATAAAACTCGACTCTAATGGATCAACCCCACCTATAGAAGACAACGAGGATTTTCACCATGCTAGATATATTTGTAGGAATTCAAGGGTAGACATTGTTATCACATAAAGTTGTCAAGGGTCGTAGGTGATATCCATGAGCATAGGAAAGATGGCAGGTGCAATTTTCAACAATAGAGATCCCTTGTGCAGTTCATTTAGCGCCATCTCTAAGAACAGTTTGAAGGATGTTATAGTTGGTTGGCGGATAAGATTTAGAAGGGGTGCTAAAATAGTAGGTGCGCTTAGATCACAAATCGTAACCAGATCAATGACCATGCTTCATTTCGGGGCCACAACATGCTTGGGTGTTAAAATCCTTGAGTGGGCCAAAATATAAACCATGGTATTTCAGGAGAGCTACATGGTGGAAGGTGGTGAGTTTCAGTCACGAAAGCAGTGTGGGTCCAAACCGCTTTCGATGGACTTGAAATCAGATGCTTGTTTAGCTCGAAATCCATTAGAAGCACGTGGCCACCCCTTAGTCATCAAGCCTCATCCTGATCCCTAGGATAAATCAATTAATGAACAAGTACCGGTAGTTGAAACCTCGACTCACTCCATAAATAGAAGGAATGGAGGGTCTGGTCGTGGAGACATAACTATCGGCTCGAGGTACCATGATGGATGGTTTTTCCTGTAGGCCCATGTTGATCAGAGCTTGTGTCTGATAGAAGGATACACTCACAGTCTGACAGAAATATGCATAGATGAAAATCCTTGGACATGATGGCCAACTCACACTCCTAGTAGTTGTCCACTATTTTGAGTATAAATACATCAGTTGAAGAATACGTTATGGTCAATGGTTGAGAAGAGCTCCCTATTTGTAATAATTTGATAACAGATTTTTTCTCTGGTTATGTATGAGACATGAGACTTTCTCATTAATAGAATTCATTTTCTTTCATCATCTTGTTTCCTCTTGTTCTAAAACACTCGTTCATGGATTATCCAGACAAGGTGTTGTAGTGGTATTGTAATGGAGGTTTGATTATAATGCTGCTATGATCTATTTCAATATTTTATTTCACTATCTTTTTTCTTCTTATAATGAAATTCTCATGCATGGATGATCTAGACGAGATGTTGTAGTTGTATTGTAATATAGGTTTGATTATAATGTTGTTGTGATATATTTCAATATCTTAAACTTAAGTTCAAGAGTGATCATGTGCCTGATTTTTTCTGCACCAAGATTCTTAAAGGTCAGATGCTCATGGAAGACTTGTCCACTTTCCTCACTAAGTCTTCCTCATTCTCACCTTTAGACTTAAACCACTGATTGAAGTTAATGAGAACCTCATTTTCTTATGCATTGCTAGCCAAGTTTTCTATGTTTAAACATTCTTATGATGATCTTTGTCCATTTGACCTCCAATCATAAACCTACCTCCACAAATATTTTGATGGGTGTTGGGATTATCCTCATACAATATGAGGGTGACTCTCAGTGATAACATTCTTAGCATCATTTATAGGGAATGAATTGAAGACATTTACCTAGGATTGAATGATAAATAAAATCTGATTATGAAGGTGCATCATAAATCAGTACCTTAAAGATTGTAGCTTGCACCTGGCGAATCCACTATTTCAGTTGTGGCTCCTAAAGGCAAACACATGAGGTATACTCCACAAATACCACTTGAAACACCTAAATATGACCCAGAGAATATTATCAAGAAAGGAAATACCTCTCAATAAGGACTTTCAGTTATTGTACCAGGTGATTCTGGTAATTTACATGACCCTTCTTTTAAAATTCCAATTAGTTGTATCCAATTCTCCTTTTCTACCATCTACTGGAGTTTCCAGAAGTTTGTATTTTTAAAGCTTCCCTATTGAATTCTCCCCTTTTAGTCCTCATTTGGAAGAATAAAGTTTTGAAACCCTTGTTTTACCTGATATTGTAAAGTGGTTTAGACCAAGGAGCTTAGAACATTGTCCCAATTTGGGTTTTTCTACTCCTTCTATCAAAGTTGTTGTAACTAAAGAAGGGGGAACTTATTTTCCCTTGAAACCTATACCAACCTCCTCCAACACTCAACCGTTTCCCCTTTTCCCTAGAAACACAATTGTAGTTGTACCTGTCCAAACTTTATCTCCCCCTGGTTCTCCTACAATTCACATCCCAATGGAAGGTGCTAATCTTCCTAGAAACAAGATGGATGTTCTTATAACCCTATATTTCACAGTATCACCTCGTGATGAGAATTTCTTCCTCTAGTCATATTTTATTGTAAATGATATTTTATTTTGCAAATGATTTACAAAAAGAAAAAGAAAAAAAGGATAAAAGATAAAAATAGAAAAAATGAAAAGAGGGTATAAAAATAATAAAGTACAAAAATAAAAAAATAAAGATAAAATATAAAAGCCCATAAAATAAATTTGGTTTGATTCATACTGTATAATCATGATCAAACCTTTTAAATTTATGTGGATAGGTTAGTGAATAAATTTGGTCAAATAGTTTAATCTTGGCCAAATTAGCTAGGATAGAGTAATAATTAATCGAATAGTCTAACATGGATTAATAAGTTAGTTGTTTAGGCTAGGACTTAGGTTAGTGATGTTTATTTCAATAAAAATTGAAAAGGGATTGTTAAAATACCCTTTGTTTGATTAAATTTGGACATTTTTACCTTAGGAAATAAGACATAGTGTAAAAGTGGGAAAGGGTAAGCTTAGCGCTACCCATTGTATGATTTTATCCTAAGTTTTCTTATGGATAAGACTCTTTGTCGCGTAGTGAATAAAAGTTTCACAAGTTTCATTGGCAACATCTAGTAGCACCCAGATCGACAGTCCTAAGAGTATTTCATACCCCCCCAACCTTTCTTCCTTTAACGGTGGGCGGGGTCTGGAAAAGTGGTTTCCTCTGCACTGTCCCCACCTTATGTGTCACACTCTCTGCATTTTGGACCCCCCCCACTCAATTCCACTTACCACCTAACCCCCCTCCAGAATCTTTCCAAACCACTACCCAATACCACCCACCTCACTCTACCACCGTACCCCACTATCACCTATCGCACGTCACACCCCACATACCCATTATCCAATCAATGCTCTCACTGTGACCGTTAATTATCCCTCCATCTCCCCGTGCCATAACAAACACCTCCATTGCACTGCAAAACCTCATTTCTTCACCCATGTGACACTATTTTCTGATACGTACACTGTGGATACCGCGCAAAAGCTATATTTCAAGCTAACTTCCCCAGAGGTTTACGTGTTGGATTACTGAGAGGGGAGGTGAATCAATAATAGCATAATTATAATCCTTTTTCTTCAAATGTTATATCGATGTAGAATTATTATCCAATAATGAGAAGTCAGAAATAAACAATCACACACATACACAATACACCCGTGTTTTACGTGGAAACCCAAATCGGGAGAAAACCACATAATGTTTTTTCTTATATGTCTTGAAGAATTACATTCATTGGAAGAACCAACTTCCTTTGTTTTTCAGCTACAACTAGAAGGAGGCTACAACCCCCAATGTTCTCCAGCTACAACCGGAAGGTGGCTACAACCACCTGTCCTTGCCCCATCTTGCCACCTTGAAGTAGAA
Organism: Picea engelmannii; assembly: GCA_009831015.1. Lineage (NCBI taxonomy): Eukaryota > Viridiplantae > Streptophyta > Pinopsida > Pinales > Pinaceae > Picea > Picea engelmannii. The sequence continues at coordinate 163,495 of ML784162.1, read as the reverse complement.
GTAGAATGATGGAACCCCTATCACACTATCACTATGAGATATACTGTTGTAAAACTATACCAAAAAATCTGAACCATGCATCAACCATGCATCAACCTGTACCTCAACCTGTAATCAACCTGTACCATAACAAGTGCATCAACCATGCACCAACCTGCAATCAACCTGTACCATAAAAAAGTGCATCCAACCATGTACCAAGTATGTATCAATCATATTTCAACTACTCATCAACTATGAATAATCAATATGTACCAACATCATCAACTATACACATCATGTATGTGCCAACTCATCAACTACTTGTCTCAACCATGTACTCAACATGTACCTCAACCAAAATCCCTCATCAATTTGATCATCCAAATCTGATTTGTACCTTTGTAATAGACCTGGTGTATATGATCACATTCCTACAAACCTTTCCTTAACTTTAAAAACAAGAGACTAACATTTTCATCAAACTTTTCTTTAGTCTCACATGCCTAGTTTTGGATTAGTCAACAACCCTAACTTGAAGTAATCATAACTTCGAACCTGTAATGTATAAATATTTGAAACTAATAAACAATGTTCTTCAGTGTGTTTTATGCAATTCCTCCAAGTTTCACTACTTGGAATGTCTCAGAAAAGGAGTTATAGAAAAAATGGCATACCTTGCTGAATTCTGGCTTATTCTAGAGAGCGACCTTGTAGAGCATGCCCCGCACAAAATATTTGATGAATTGATATGAAACTTTTACAAATAATACTAAAGAATGTACCCTAACCAACACATTTTTTATCACAGAATTGGGATTTGTTATGAAGAAGTTATGATGTTTTTACCCAAAACACCTGATTTTGACTAGTTTCAGGACTGGCCACAAACCCTATTTTCCACAGAGTGTAAATCCCAAAATACAAAGACCCACAAGCTGAATTTTTTACCATAGATACTTAGATATGTTTTCTCACTTGCATAGAAATTTAACAATCTGAATCTTTATAGAAACAAATTTATAGAGAAAATGGTGAGATGACCTATAAATAACATACCTTAGAAAGCACCATCAAAAGAATTTATCCTTCCTTGCATTTCGGGCTTCTTTTCTTCACCTTCACTCAAAATTCTGGTTTAGATATCCTTGGTTACCTCAGAAACATATATATATTCAATATTCTCATGTTTGATTCAAATGAGAGAGCCTTACCTCTTATTTATACTCTCCAAGTAGCTTCCTTAAAAACATCTTCTAGGTCACTTGGCCCACTTTCCTTATTTTAGGGTTGGGTCCACTTCTAATTTCTCCATTAAATTTATTATTGAAATAATTTATTTTGTATTCACTTTGAATTATAATACACTCATCACTTCACTTTATTATTTACATTTTAAAATCTCTTAAACCACTTTGACTACTTTGACCTTTTGGGGCTTCTAGATGACATATGAGGGTCCTCCAACTTCGTAAGGCCGTAACTCTCAAACCGTGAGGATTTATGTGACATTCTACATACCACCAGAAATGGAATGACATGTACTATCCATATAGAATATTATTATCAAAAAATATATCATAACTCATACCACTACCCATCAAACAAACTTGGGTCCATTACCCAAACCTGGGGTCTCCAACTTCTCATGGCCATAACTCTCTAACTGTTAGGAATTATGTGATGTTCCACATACCACCGGAAATGACATGACAATCACTATCCATCTAGGATATTTTCCCTTAAAAATTCACTTTCTTTCATATCATTATTCCACAATTAATCATGGGTTCTCTTACTCCACAAAGTGTCTTCCCGTGAAGGCTTTCATCATAAGGGGACCACTTTGGAGCTAATCCATATTTACTTCTTATCAACCATGAAAATAAAATAATGAGTCATATTTACATCAAACAATATTGGGTCCATTACCCAAACCTTTGTGCTACGGGGCTTTCTTCAAGGGTTGACATCAATGACAAACAACCTTAATCAACAATCTCCCCCTTTGGCATTGATGGCAACACTCTGATGCAATACTAAAATCATATCACTCATGCTCCCCCTAGAACCATGCCTTTGTCCTCTGCATATGATAAATCTTCTCCCTTTGGAACCATGCCTCTGTCCTCTGCATCTGATAAATTTTCTCCCCCTGAAACCATGCCTTTGTCCTCTACATCTAATAAATCTCTCCCCCTTTGTCATCAATGGCAAAGGTATCTTTCCATATGGAGTTGATCCCCCTGACAAACTATCCTCTTATGGTGCTTCCTCATGTACATCTAAGACATATAAGATAAGCATTCAAAAAACATTCAAAAAGCATTCATTTTTGGAGTAGAAATAACTCCAAGTCTTTGGCGAAGATATTCAAAGGCTTCCCGTGGAAGTGGTTTTGTAAAGATGTCTGCCACTTTTTCTTTTGTGTCCACATACTCAACTCTGATGTTCTTTTCTGCAACCTGTTCCCGTAGAAAGTGATACTTGATTGGAATGTGCTTCGTCTTGGAGTGCATCACTGGGTTTTTTGAGATATTGATGGCACTTGTATTATCACAAT
>ML784162.1:142819-155289 GCA_009831015.1 Picea engelmannii | reverse complement strand
TAGCATTTTCATCAAACTTTTCTTTAGTCTCACATGCCTAGTTTTGGATTAGTCAACAACCCTAACTTGAAGTAATCATAACTTTGAACCTGTAATGTATAAATATCTGAACCTGATACACAATGTTCTTCAGTGTGTTTTATACAATTCCTCCAAGTGTCACTACTTGGAACCTCTCAGAAAAGGAGTTATAGAAAAAATGGCATACCTTGTGAATTCTATCTTATTCTAGAGAGTGACCTTGTAGAGCGTTCCCCGCACAAACCGTGTGATGAATTGATCTAAAACTATTACACAACATACTAAATACTGTACCATAATCAACACATTTTTTCACACTGAATTTGGATCTGTTATGAAGAAGTTATGACGTTTTTACCCGAAACACCTGATTTTGACTAGTTTTAGGACTGGCCACAAACCCTATTTTCCACGGAGTGTAACTACCAAAATACAACGACCCACAAGATGAATTTTTTACCACATATACTTGGATATGTTTTCTCACTTGCAGAACAGTTTCACGATTGAAATCATTATAGAAAAAAAGTTATAGCGAAAATGGTGAGATGACCTGTAAATAACATACCTTAGAAAGCACCATCAAAAGAATTTATCCTTCCTTGCATTTTGGCCTTCTTTTCTTCACCTTCACTCAGAATTCTGGTTTAGATGTCCTTGGTTACCTTAGAAAATAAATAAATAAATAAATAAATAAATATATATATATATATATATATATATATATATATTCAATATTCTCAAGTTTGATTCAAATGAGAGAGCCTTGCCTCTTATTTATACTCTCCAAGTAGCTTCCTTAAAAACATCTTCTAGGTCACTTGGCCCACTTTCCTTATTTTAGGGTTGGGTCCACTTCTAATTTCTCCATGAAATTTATTATTGAAATAATTTATTTTGTATTCACTTTGAATTATAATACACTCATCACTTCACTTTATTATTTACCTTTTAAAATATCTTAAACCACTTTGTCTACTTTGACCTTTTGGGGCTTCTAGATGACATATGAGGGTCCTCCAACTTCGTAAGGCCATAACACTCAAACCGTGAGGAGTTATGTGACGTTCTACATACCACCAGAAATGTCATGAAATTTAATATCCATATAGAATAGTATTATCTGAAAATATATCATAACTCATATCGTTAACCATCAAACAAACTTGGGTCCATTACCCAAACCTGGGGTCTCCAACTTCTCATGGCCATAACTCTCTAACTGTGAGGAATTATGTGACATTCCACATACCATCGGAAATGAAATGAAAAGAATTGTCCATATAGGATATTTTCCCTGAAAAAATCACTTTCCTTCATCTCATTATTCCACAATTAAGCATGGGTTCTCTTACTCCACAAAACGTCTTCCCCTGAGGGCTTTCACCATAAAGGGACCACTTTGGATTTCATCCATATTTACTTCTTATCAACCATGACAAAACAATAATGAGTCATATTTACATCAAACAATATTGGGTCCATTACCCAAACCTTTGTGCTACAAAGATTTGTTCAAGGGTTGATATCAATGACAACCAACCTTAATCAACATCACGGTCAACAGGAGAAATTAACTCGGGTAAATTACAGTCTGCCATTAACCCACCTTAAAATTCTATTAGTCATGGCCCCCAAATCCAAATCCACTGAAACCTTTGAAAGTTTGATTCTTCCCCCTCCTGTCGACTCAGATCACATTCCCCTAGAAGATAAAGACTACAAGATTGCAGAGCTGAAGTGTGAATTCGACTTCTTCTAATTACACTTCTGGATAAAATATATCTTCTTGGATCATAGCGATGAAATTGGACTCTGGGAGTCCAATTTTCCTCTGTACATGTTCCCTTAGACCTTCCACTTCCCTGAATTAACTCTAAAATGACAAGCCCATTATCTTCTCGGCCAAAGAGCCATATTTTCCTCTTCTGGAAAATCTTTGTTCACCATTATCCCTGAATCCATTAATCAGATGATATAGATCCCAACAAAATGACTCTGCAATCCCTTTTTCTGTTGAAGCCCTGGATGACCTCTACCAGAATCTCTCTTTCCCCCAAAGAGCCCAAATTTTTGAGATCTTTCTGCCAGAAGATGCTCAGTTTTCCAAGAAGAATCCTCCCTATCCATCCTCCATTTTCTATGTTAGGGCCAACTAGATTGTTTCTATCCTTTGTTACCTGTTATGATGCTTTTCATACGAATGGGTATATGAACCTCTCTTAGGTTTTCTGTCCATTTTTTCCACAGAAAAAAAATCCACAGTTCAATTTGATTTCAGTCAGTTTTTGGTTGATAACATACATGATCAGTTTTTCAGGTTTTCAACAGAATGAATGTTCATATATTCCTTAGTGTTGGTGTATCTATTCTTTTTTTTTTTTTCAGTCAGACAGGTTTTCATGTGCTTTTCAGAAATTGGATTAGGAAGGAAACCCACATCTAGTGACTTCATGGACCTCACTAGTGAGGAAACATTCAACTGAATTCATCTTCAAGGATTTCATTGACCATTTTTATCACCTAGTGGTTGTCATGTTGAGCAGCAGAACAGAGCCAAGAATCAATGAATAAGTTCAGATAATCCTTCACCTCTCTAATCTAGCCAAAATAGGAGATTGGTATCTATATCAAAACCACACCGAAATAAGAGTGTATGGATGTGAGCTGCCACCATACAGACTGCCAAAATATCTTTGTGTAAGAATATTTTCATTGGAATACATCAGGCATATGGTGCACTCTAATGATATCCATCTTGTTTCAGTCAAGAAGAAACAATGACTTAGAATCAAGACCCAAATAGTTTATTTCTTATGCAACAACAGAGATGCAGGAGAAGAGGTATAAAACCTCTTGAAGAATATGAGTTTCACTAAGAGTTTCACATGGAATTATGACTCATTTGGTATCATCTCAGAGATCAGGGTCAAGCAAAGGAGAGCTCCTTATGCTCACACACAGATGCCAGAGGTAGAAAAATATATGAACTAGACAGAATGGAAAGATAGCACTTTGTTGGAAACGGAATAAAAACCTCCCCCTGTCACTTTTTTTCATACCAACACACCTCAAATAAAGGCGTAAAATAGAGAAAGGAAATGCATTTCCCATTAGTCACAAATGTGTCAGCTGAAGACTTCCAAGTCTACAAAAAAAGGGCCAAAACTAGTCACACATCAGACCTGCTCAAATAAGGATAAATATAGTCCACCATAGTCATGGAGGGACCACATTCCTCAACCTTTTCAGACATTTAGTTCATAGTGTCCACATATTCATATAAAAAACAAACAGACACTACTTTGTCAGCTGAATCATCCCATGAGAAAACTGATTTAAATATCTTTGACAAGTAAAAATAGATTAAACAGAGGAATAAACTCCTAAACAACAACACATATGCTCAGTTTTGGAAGCAGACATCTACTTCTCAACATAGACTACTATCATCATTTGACATAGATAAAGGAATAATGAAAATTTCATTCCTTCAAGAACAAGTTCCTCATCCCAAGACAGCTGCTGACTACAAGAAAACTTCCTTTGAGTTTGATGTGAAGGAGATCTATCCATTGAACCAAATGGTCATGCACACGAAAACAAAGGGGATAATTTTCTCCACCTTGATGAACACTTCATTGACCGATTCAAAGTTTCAGGTGTCTCTGAATAACATACAATCCTAATTGAAGCTGGAGAAAATGTCCTCTTTGGCTAAGGACAATAAGATCAAATCACTAGAAGAGTTAGTGTTGAAGATTGGATATGACCCATAAAATGTGAATCTAACTGGGGAATTATTGAAAAAGAAGAATGTTGATATAGAATCCTTGAGAAATCAATTGAAACTTCCATCCACTGAAGATTCATGAGAAAAAGAGGTGGATGAAACCGAAGGACACAAAGAGGAGATGGTGAAGATTATCATGGAACATAATGAACATATAAGATAGATGGAAGTATAGATGGATAAATTGATAATGGAGAAAGAACAGAGAGTGTAGATGGCCATTATCCCACTGGAGGCAGTCCCTCAGACAAGAGTTAGAAAAACTAAAGCAAGTACATGAGTAGAGATTCCATAAGCTATCCTAGTGCAAGTTCCGTATTCATTTGAGAAACTTGTGAAGTTTATGGAAGGCATGTCCCTTCAGGGGGAGGATATCAGAAAATTGAAAGAAGAAGTAAAAAAAATCCAAGAACTGAAGTCTATGTTCCAGACCAGTTATCATGCATAAATGCATAAGTCTTAGAGGCTTAGTCAACAACTAAAATAGCTACATAAAGAGATTGTCATTGCAAAGACCTTATCCGAAGCTAAGGAAAACATTTGAGTGGATATCAACAAGTCTATGGTAGAAATATGGTCATTCATACAGATCATCTTTGAAAAACATGAATTGGTACAGAAGGCCAGAGAGGCAATTGGGAAAATAAGAGAAGAGCTAGGAGATATACCTACAGAATCCACTGAACTCATAAGATTCCTAAACTCCAAAAATAAGCAGGAGTTAGAAGAAATGGATATTGAAGATAGGACAAAGACTATCCTTGAGATCAAGAATGTCTTGACCAAGAAAGTATTGATGTTGCAGCTAGAGGAGAAGTCTCAGGTGATAGACATTAGAGTTCAAATATTTTTCAGTAAGATTGAAGTACTACATAAGAAAGGTCTTCCTAGACTATTAGTAATCAATGAAAACATAATCACTCTGTCAGGTTACAAGAGGAAGATCAGTGTAGTGGAAAAGGACAGTTCCAAGTTTGCAGGGATACAGGGAAGCATTACTGGTAAATATTTCCTAGATTCATTGTAGTTGGACCTGAGTATTCAACATGAGATAAAACATATCTTCATCACCAAGCCTAATTTTTCCACGTATACTGAAATGGATGAGATATACAAAAATTTACTCAAGGTTTCCATCTCAGGTAAAAAGATATGGGAAGATATATGTTCGTTACTTGAGTAAGATATTTTTTAGGTTCGAGTCAGCATGGAGCAGTCATCCAAGTCAAAGATATCAGTCACCAACTACTTCCACAAAATCAACACCAAAGATCCGAACAGATCAACACAATTCCTATATTTTGTAATTTGAGATCTAATTAGTTAGATATTTCCTCCATAATATCCTAGTCATTTATGACAAGATCAGATGTAAATAATTGTACAAATACTTCTTCCTTCAAAGTATTAAGGGTTGATTTTTGCATTCAGGATCTATTGTGTAAACTTTACAACGGATCGACAAGTAATAAAACAGGCTTGTTCACAGGATTCTTATGTCAGATTGTTGATTATGTCTCTCTTTATCTATTGAATGTTTTCTTATTCTCTATGATCATTTATGTATTTCAAATTCTAATCATTAAAAGGAAGTCAATAGAGAAAAAATTATCTTGTATACTATGTCTCTGGCCTTTTAATGATCTATATGTTTTCATCTGAAATTGAGTAAGGGAATTCTTAACTACTCCTTTTCTTAGTGGACTCTCATATATTTTATGTCTTATTCACCTCATTTAATCTCAATAGATCGAACAGTCTTGATACCCTACCCTATGAATAAAACCTCATAAAAATATGAATCGAATCCTCATCTTTAATACAGACCCCATAGCCCAATGGAAAATTAATGCATTGTTTCAGCCAACTATTACAAACAAACAAACAAGTTTGGACTATCATACCTAGCCTAACATTTAAAACTTAAACAAATCTAAATCTTACAGAGAGATCCCTCTCTAAAGCTAGCAGGGCTAGATCCCATCTTCAAAAGTGGTTTTGATAGTTACCTTTGTTAATTTATTCTACCCTTCAACAACCTCTGGAAATTACAAAGTGATAACATAGAGGAGACCATACCGGGGACTGAATAAATTTTCCAACTTTATGAATTCTCTTCCCTATAAAATAAAACTTTATTTCTAAACAATCAAAGATCTAAATTTCAAGAGATAAATGTTCAGACGTTGTAAAATTTGTAAATAATTAATTAGGTTTCTAAAGTTTAAGTTTTGGCTTGAAAAAGAATTCATACCATATCTCACCCTAATCGAGAACCTGTAAAAGTAGTAGATAATCCAGAAAAATTAATTATAAAAAGAAGTACAACAAAAATTCAAGGGATTAGTAGTCATGTTCCTAGGGCCACCTCTCTTGCAGAGACGTTTGTCACAATCCAATACATACAGTTCGATCTACCTTTTGAGCATAGCCTTTTCAAGATCAAATGTGATATCTTTGTGGATGAAACAGTTTTAGATCAAGCTATCCTCCAAGCTATAACCCCATAAATACTCTCTCTTGAAATAGATTTTGATCAGCAAATCCTTCAATATTTTGAGAAATTACAAGATCTAGCATCATACCTTGACCAAGATTTGCATAAATCCTACATTCGACAGTCTGTTGAACTTTTTGTCCTTTCCATCTCTTAATTTTCTATTAATACTCAAGTAACTCATCCTATATATTCCAGTCCTTCCTCTTACACATCTTTTATCACTTCTCCAACAACCATACAAGTTACCACACAACCCACTACATGAGTTCCTTCTATCCAACCTCCTCCACCAATCATGGCAACAAGATATGCTCCCCTTTTTTTGGGTGCTCCCTTATATAATATGCCCTAGGATTATCAGACTAGGATTCCTCAGTTTGATGGAACTAGAAGCCTAAATTCACAACAACATGTTGACAAAATGAATGACTTCTTTGATTTACAAGAATTAGATGAGGAAGATGTCCAAATGAGACTCTTTACACAAATTTTAATTGGTGATGTTAATAAATGGTTCAAATCCTTACCAGTTGCTAGAGTTATTGATATTTATTCCTTTCATCAGTCTTTTCTCAATAGATGGGAAGTAAAGAAAATTCCCCTTCAAACTTTATCTGAATATAAAAGTATCAAAAGAAACCAAGGGGAAAGTGTACAAGACTATTGCACTCACTTTAACAATATTTATAATGCAATTCCAACTAACATCAAACCTCCTCAAGGCTTAGCTTTGATTAAGTTCCTCGATGGTTTTGATGCTGACATGTCCTACCAATTGACAGAAAGAAACCCTACAACTCTCGAAGATATGCAAAAGTGTGTTGTGAGTGTTGAGGCAAAACTATTGGCTAAGAGAGCTAGGAAAAGAATAGAAAGGAGAGTAACTATCAAGGAAGAACCATCCACTTCCACTAGAGATGCCAAAATAGAATCCTTAGTCATAACTATGGAAATAATGATGGAAAGATTATAAATCACTGACATGAACCCACCTAGCGAAAATCAACTTGGTCCTCAGAGAAAACAACCTATTCCTCAAATCAGAAATCCTAATTTCAGGAGAAATCCTCCCCAAATCATACAAAGAGAACCTAGAGAACAAAGAGAATAATGAGGCATTGATCAGTAGATTAGACCACCTTTCCAAGAAAACTATGTTGATGAGGGGGAAGAAATGATTGAGGGACTTGATGATGTTCACATTAATATTATGGGAATCAATGACAATGATACTATTTTTCTTACCTAAGAAGAACATGATATTTTCCACCTTTCACAGACTAAAGTTGATGAGGAAGAATCAGAACAACAAGCTTTTGAAAATGAAATAATGGAAGTTCATAGACAATACAACTTGAGAAGCAATAAGTCTAATGATAATCCAACCAACAAATCTTCTGAATTTAAGAAGACTGTTGGGTCGCCAAAGTACCATCTTTTTACCAACCTTTCACTTCACTTTCACTTCACTTTTAACAATATTCCTCTTTCCCATACCCTTACATTAAACCATTTTCATGATTACATGGGTTTTAGACTTATTATTTTCCAATGCATCTATTTTAGTGTTTTTGAGTGAATTTATGATTAATTATTGGAAAAATGACATGTATACACTTATATATGAAAGTGGGATGAGTTTCATGATGTTTATAGGTGTATTTGAAGACTCCAACTGATGCAGGAGCATCGTCAGTAGCCAAACGAGTGTGAAGGCGGAAGACAACTGGAAGACCACCAGTGCATGTTTTTGAAATATTTTTTTTGAAGCATTAATGTAATGGTTAAAGGGAAGAGTACTTGCATATTGTAAATGGATCATGAGCGATTCACTCTCATGTGTAGAAGGTAGAGGCATTTATGCATAATTAATGAAAGTAGGTAGATTTGAATGATAGATTAGACAGTCTTAGGAGCAGGAGGGAAAATGGATATAGACACCCTCACCTTTGTATCATTAGTTAGCTATATCATTAGCATAGAATAGAAGAAGAAGGAAGTTGTAGCAGAGAGTTGTAGAGAAGAACCCATGTACAGGAGCTTTGAATTAATATATGAAGCTTTGAATCAGATTTCATGGTGTTATGATGTTTTATGTTTATACATGGCGAATGGTATGCTTATGGTTATTTATTCTCTCTGTTATGAATTTTATTTAATATTGTGTGTATGTAGGATTTCATGTTGAATGTTTGAAGTCTGAGAGAGAGAATAAAGAGAATGAGTTTCAATTGTTTCTCTTCATGAGTGAGAGAGTTCCTGCAAGGAGTGCAATGAAACATCCACAAGGAGTGTGTTGACAAAGGCTTAGAGTTTATCTCTGAAAGCTCAGGAGGGATACTATTGTTCTCATTCCAGTAGAAGTGCAAGTGAAGAATAGAAGCCGTGCAAGGTGTGCGCAGGCTGGTTTAAAGATTAGAACTTATCAACCAAGAGGAGAGTTGAAGGACTATTGTTGCATAAGGTGCACAGAGTCGAAGGATCAGATACTTAGAAGTATTTGAAAGAGTTTCGCAAGGAGTGCGTGCAAGAATCCTTTGGAGATTTGAGTTTGCGAGTTAAATCTTGAGGAGGGATAGTACCTTTGAGAGTACCCAAAAAAGAGACAGAGATTGGAAACGTTTTTCATAGGCTAAGTTCCAGTGAGGGAACATTTTTTCATTTCGCAGAACCTGTCAAGGAAGAAACGAGCGGTCAAAATTCTTCGTGGAGAACTCGCAAAGTCACAAGGGCCATAGGATCCAGAGGAGTTGCAGGCTAGATAAGGGTTGGACGAAACCATCCCGTGGGATCTAGGATTCAACAATGATCGTTGATCATAACTGTTGAGCTGTCAAGATCATTTCGGTAAAATCAGGGTTCATAAATCTGGAGGGTAGACGAATGGTTGTCGGAGGTTCGTTCAAGTCCTGAAAGCCAAAAATCTTGTCAGAGATAGAGGACAGCGGAGAAGACAGGTGGCATACTTGTCGCTAGGCGAAGTCAAGGCTTCGTTGACTATTTTTGGGTTTTGTATATTGGAGAACCGGACGCCTTGCATCAAGATTCGTGAAGACACGAAGTCCGAGACTCTAAATTAGCGAAAAGTACCATAGGGGAGACAGCCTTTGTTGAACGCATTGGGGTTCGAAATTTTAGCATTTTCGAAGACAATAGGGAGGGATTCCTTGTTCTGGGATTCCCGAAATCGTGAAACGCGATACGGCTATGGAGGAGGACGCAGCCAAACATTTTGGGGAATCAACATTTCGGGTTTCGGAAGTAGAGGGCCGAGAAAATCGACAATAGGGATCGTGAAATTGTGAGACCCGAAGTCCGAAATTAGCGAAGGGCATGAATTTATTGTGGTCAAGGATATTTGGGTTGGCACCTGGTGTTTTTTCACGTGGGCTCAATTCATAAGGACCTATGGATACGACGTGAGTGTATGAGATATTTCCCGAGTGAAAATCGAAGAGTCAATCAGACTCAAGGGCAGATTTAGATCGATCTTGTGTGGACCTCAACCCGAGGGTTCGGGGGTCTACACCAAGTGGTATCAGAGCACAGAAAAAGTTATTTGTTTCCTATAGCAGAGGAAAGAGAACCATTTTACATCCATACCGCCGAGAAGAAGAGATAGACCAATGCATGATCCAACAGTGGAGAGGGAAATGCGCGAACTATGTGCCAGGCTTGATGCCATGGAGATAGCACAGAGGTGCACAGTCGACACTGGGGATATCAGTGAGGCTGACAGTGAAAATGAAGTTGGACACGAAGAAGAAGTTGCAGTCGAAGATGCTGCAGATGAACGCCTATTCAGGGCTATTGCTAGGATAGGTGCCAGAGCAAAAATGGACATTCCGGTATATGAAGGAAACTTGGATGTTGAAGAGCTTCTAGACTGGATTAGAACTCTAGATAAAGCTTCTAGACTGGATTAGAACTCTAGATAAATACTTCGACTATGAGGATGTCAAGGAAGATAAGAAAGTCAAACATGCCATCACTAGACTTAAAGTGCATGCAACACTATGGTGGGATGAACTGCAGGCTGACAAACGCTACGAAGCAAGAAGAAAATCAAAAGTTGGGACATAATGGTTGCAAAAATGAAAGCCAAATTCATACCCAAGGATTATCAAATCACTATGTTTCAGAGGATGCAAAATTTGAGACAAAAGCTTATGACATTGAAGGAATACCCTAAAGAGTTCTACAACATAAACATCAGAGTAGGTCATCGAGAAAGTGATGATGAAAATGTTGCTAGATACATGAATGGTCTGAGATATGACATTCAAGATGAGATGAGCATGATGATCATTTGAAATGTGGAAGATGCTTATCAGATGGATCTGAAAGCTGAAAAGAAGCTGAGCCAAAAGCAAGGTCAAGGAGGCCGAGGTAGAAGTCAAGCCAGAGGCAAAAAAAATTGCCAAGACAGAACTCAGAAATCTAAAGAAGAAGGGAAGAAAACCTCAAACTCAAACTGAGAGAGGAGGAGGCTCACAGAGAGGGCAGTATGCTGATAGAAATACTTTTCCTCGAGCTAGAGGAAGAGGAAGAGGCAGAGGAGGTGAAGTGAAATGTTTTGTCTATGGGAAGAACAGACATAAATCTTATGAGTGTCCAGACGGAAAGAAAGATGGTGGTGAAACTCACATTACTGAAGCTCAAGGAAGGAAAGTTGAAGCAGAATATGTTGAGGGCAGAAGATCTTTGATGATGCAGAAAGTTCTCTTAACACCAGAGAAAGAGGCAGAGAACCTAGCCCAAAGAAATAGTCTGTTTTAGACTATTTGCAAGACCAAGGACAGAGTATGCAAAGTCATAGTGGACAGTGGTAGCACAGACAATCTTGTTTCTACAAATATGGTAGAAAAGCTGGAGTTGGAGACTATCGTACATCCAAGCCCATACAGAGTTTCGTGGCTACAAAAAGGACATCAAGTAAATGTCGCTAAACAATGTTTAGTTGAATTTAAAATAAGAGGATATAAGGATGAAATATTGTGTGATGTCATTCCCATGGATGTTTTTCATCTATTGTTGGGTAGACTGTGGCAATATGACAGGAATGTGATTCATGATGGGAGAAAGAATACATACACCCTGGAGAAAAATGGGAGGACACACATGTTGCTAGCAATTAAGGATAAAGAAGTGAAACCAGAGGTAAGCAACACTGTACTTTTCATGAGTGGGAAGGAACTTCTTAAGGAAGTTAAGAAGAAGGAAGACACCCAATTTATTGTGGTCAGGAATCCTAGAATTGTTTTGACCAGTACAAGAGTGGATGATTTACCAGAGGAAATCCAGGAGTTGTTGGAAGAGTTTGCTTATATAGTAGTGGACGAACTACCTTGTTCATTGCCACCGATCAGGAGTATAAGTCATCACATTGATATTATACCTGGAGCCAGTTTACCAAACAAAGATGCATACAGGTTGACGCCATAGGAGAATGAGGAATTCAAGAGACAGGTCCAAGATTTAATGGACAAAGGATTGATTAGAGAAAGCTTGAGTCCATGCATTGTTCCAATAGTGCTCAACCCAAACAAAGATGGAGGCTGGAGGATGTGTACAGATTCAAGAGTGATCAATAAGATTACCATCAGATATAGATTTCCATTACCAAGGATGGATGACTTGATGGATTGCTTGAGTGGAGCAAGATTTTTTTCAAAGATTGATTTGAAAAGCGAGTATCATCAAATTTGTTAATTTTTCAAAATCCCACTCAGTTTCAGTCTCACTGAATTTTCTACCAAATTTAAATGCCAAACTCAGTTTCAGCACTATTTCAGCATATGCTACAGTGGTGTTTCAGCATCTGCTCACAGTGGTGTTTCAACATCATCATATGCTACAGCCTGGTGTTTCAGCATCTGTTCACAGCGATGTTTCAGCATCAGCATATGCTACAGCCTGGTGTTTCAGCATCTGCTCATAGCGGTGTTTCAGCATCAACATATGCTACAGCCTGGTGTTTCAACATATACTCAGCACTGTGTTTCAGCATATACTACAGCGGTGTTTCAGCATAAGCTACAGCGGTGTTTCAGCATAAGCTACAGCGGTGTTTCAGCATCTAAAAACTTAACAGAAAATAAATTTCTGAACAGAAAATAAATTTCTGAACAGAAAATAAATTTCAGAATTGAAACA
>ML784162.1:114198-137993 GCA_009831015.1 Picea engelmannii | reverse complement strand
AAACTCTGCTAAGATTCAATTTCTGTGCCACTCAATGCTATTCGGCAACCTTGGAATGCATGCCAGTGCTCCCAGAAATTGCTGCTACTGTCTCTTTTCTTCAGCTCGACCTCTCTCTTGCTCTCTCTTGTTTTCTCAACAAGCATTCTTCAGCTCCTCTCTTGTTCTCTCAACAAGACTGTTGTTTCTTCCTCTTGCTCTTGGCATCTCACCAAAAAGCCTCTTGGCCTCTCACCAAGATTTCTTCCACTTCTTCCACTTCTTGTTCTTGGCATCTCACCAAGAAGCCTCTTGGCATCTCACCAAGAGTCTCTTTTCTTCTTTCACTTCTTGTTCTTGGCATCTCACCAAGAAGCCTCTTGGCATCTCACCAAGAGTCTCTTTTCTTCTTCCACTCTAAGAATGGGTGCGCCCATTTTCCTTAATCAACCTCATGAGGGAAGGTGAGGAGTTTTCTAATCTAACGACTGAGTTTAGATTAGATGGGTGGCTGAGATTTGGTGTCTCTTCACTCACCCTCACTTCAATCATAAAGTTATCTTTTAATTTGCATCTCACAAATTAATTTGACTAAGACCCAATTTCGGCAATTTCTCCCCTTAGGCGCCTAGGGAAGAGAAACACTTGCCTTGGTACATTATTTTAATTAAAATTTTAACAAAATTTGTATGAGAGAAGGTGACGAATGGAAGACAACATTCAAGACGAATGAGGGGTTGTATGAATGGCTTGTCATGCCATTTGGCTTAGCAAATGCACCCAATACTTTCATGAAGCTGGTGAACGAAGTCCTGAAGGATTTCATTGGGAAATTTGTCATTGTATATGTTGATGATATATTAATTTTCAGCAAGATAGAAGCAGAGAACTTAAAGCATTTAGCTACAGTAATGAGGAGATTACAGCAAGAGAAATTGTTGATTAATATGAATAAATCATAATTTATGAGGACATAACTCATTTATTTGGGTTTTTTTATCTCTGCAAATGAGCTGAAGATGGATCCGGATAAGGAAAATGCAATTAAGAATTGGCCATCGCCAAAGAGTGTGTTTGAAGTTCGAAGCTTCCATTGGCCAGTTTCTATAGGAAATTCATCTGAAATTTCAGTGGAATCAGTGCATCGATGATGGATATGGTGAATAAAAGACATAAATCTTTTCATTGGACAGAGGAAGCAGAGAAAATTTTCAATCTGCTGAAGAAGAAGATCACGGAGAAACCAATTTTGGTTTTGCTGGATTTTAGCAAGACATTCCAAGTCAAGTGTGACGCGAGTGGATTTGCGATTGGAGCAGTCTTGAGCCAGGATGATAGGTCGGTCACATACTTCAGAGAGAAGCTGAATGAAGCAAAGATTAAATACTCAACATATGACAAGGAATTATATGCTTTCATACAAGCGCTGAAGAAATGGAGACATTATTTGGTTCCTAAAGAGTTTTTTTTGTACAGCGACAATCATGCTTTATAATTCGTGACTCAACAGGAGAAGACGAACCGAAAACATGTTAAATGGGTTGAATTCATGTAGAATTTTACTTTTGTGATTAAGCATATTTCTGGAACTGCTAACAAAGTTGTTGATGCTTTGAGAAAGAAATGTTTTCTTATGCAAGAATTTAGAGTCAAAACTTTGGGTTTTGATAACCTCAAAGAAATGTATAAGGATGACCCAGATTTTAAGGAAGCGTATGAGGCATATACGAATCCAATTCTCAGGGACAGAACTCAATGGACCGAATATATGATCCAGGATGGATTATTATTCAGGGGAAATCAGCTATGTATTCCAAAATGCTCCATGAGGGAGAACCTGCTAAAGGAAAAACACAGTGGAGGATTGGTTGGACACTTCAGTCATGATAAGACGTTCTCAAAGCTGAATGGCTCATATTTTTGGCCAGGGATGATGACATATGTTAAGAATTTTGTGGAAAGGTGCATAATTTGTTAGCACACTAAATGAAGAAGGCAGAACACAGGGTTATATCAGCCATTACCCATACCAGAAAGGTTGTGGGACGCAGTGAGCATGGATTTCATATTAGGACTACCAAGAACACAGAGAAGCTATGATTCAATATTTGTGGTAGTCGACAGATTTTCAAAGATGGCACATTTCATACCATGCCAGAAAACCAGTGATGCAACTCATATTGCGAACCTGTTTTTCAAAGAAGTCGTCAGACTTCACAACTTGCCAAGAAGTATAGTTTAAGATCGGGATACCAAGTTCGCGGGACATTTCTGGAGGACTTTATGGAAGAAGCTAGGGAAAAGTTTGTCTTTTAGCTCAGTGTATCATACTCAAATGGATGGTTAGATAGAAGTTGTGAACATAAGCTTGGGAGATTTTCTCAGGAGCCTAGTGACTGAACACTACAGTAAGTGGGATCACATTCTACCACAGGTGGAATTTGCTTATAATGATTCAATCAATAGAAGCATAGGGAAGAGTCCATTCCAGATTGTATATGGAATGCAGCCAAGGGGAGTTTCTAAATTGAAATATTTAGAACGAAATGAATTTAGAAGTGCTAGTGTAGAGGACTTTGCAGAATTAATGAAGGAGCTTCACAACCGAGTCAAGGAGTGATTACAGAGTTCAAGCCAAGAGTACAAGCGCAGAGCAGATCAACATAGGAGAGAAATTCAATTTAAATTTGGTGATCTAATTCTTGCACATCTGAGGAAGGAGAGGTTCCCAAGGGGAACATATAAAAAACCGAAAATGAAAAAGATTGGACCATGCAAGGTCGTGATGAAATTTGGGGTAAACGCATATGAGATCGAATTACCTAATGGGATCGGAATTTCACCGATATTCAATGTTGCAAATTTGTACCCTTACAGAGATGAAGAAACAATAGCAGAGGATGAACAGAGAGAGATTCAGTGGACCAAACAAATGCTTGTAGCTGAAAAATCCACAGATAGAAAGTATAATTGGCAAGAGAGTCAGTAGGAAGACCAGAATAAAGAAGTATTTTGAATACTTGGTCAAATGGAAGGGACATCTAGTTGAATATACCCGTTGGGAAGATGAGGCAGAAATTCATAAGCAAGGACAAACCATGCAAGAGCTCATGAATAGGAGTTCATGAAAATTTTCAATCAAGGGAGTATGATGCAGGAGCATCGTCAGCAACCAAAAGAGCGTGAAGGCGGAAGACAGCTGGAAGACCACCAACGCATGTTTTTGAAATATTTTTTTTGAAGAATTAATGTAATTGTTAAAGGTAAGTGTACTTGCATATTGTAAACGGATCATGAGCTATTCGCTCTCATTTGTAGAAGGTAGAGGCATTTATGCATAGTTAATGAAAGTAGGTAGATTTGAATGATAGATTAGACAATCTTAGAAGCAGGAGGGAAAACGGATATAGACACCCTCACCTTTGTATCATTAGTTAGTTGTATCATTAACATAGAATAGAAGAATAAGGAAGCTATAGCAGATATTTGTAGAGAAGAACCCATGTACAGGAGCTTTGAATTAATATATGAAGTTTTGAATCAGATTTCATGGTGTTATGATGTTTTTTGTTTATACATGGCAAACGGTATGCTTATGGTTGTTTATTCTCTCTATTATGCATTTTCTTTAATACTATGTGTATGTAGGATTTCCTGTTGAATGTTTGAAGTCTGAGAGAGAGAAGAAAGAGAATGAGTTTCAATTGTTTCTCTTCTTGAGTAAGAGAGTTTCTTCAAGGAGTGCGTTGACAAAGGTTCAGAGTTTATCTCTGAAAGCTCAAGAGGGATATCGTTGTTATCATTAGAACAAAAGTGCAAGTGAAGCACAGAAGTCGTGCAAGGTGTGTGCAGGCTGGCTGAAAGCTTAGAACTTATAAACCAAGAGGAGATTTGAAGGACTACTGTTGCAGAAGGTGCACAGAGGTGAAGAATCAGATACTTAGAAGTATTTGAAAGAGTGTCGCAAGGAGTGCATGCATGAATCCTTTTGAGATTTGAGATTTTGAGTTAAATATCGAGGAGGGATAGTACCCAAAAGGGATATGGATATTGGAAACATTTCGCAGAGGTTAAGTTCCAGTGAGGGAACATTTGTTCATTTCACAGAAGCTATCAAGGAGGAAACGAGCAGTCGGAATTCTCCGTGGAGAACTCGTGAAGTCATGAGGGCCGTAGGATCCAAAGGAGTTGCAGGTTGGATAAGGGTTGGAAAACACCATCCCATGGGATCCAGGATTCCACAACGATCGTTGATCATAACTGTTGAGCTATCAAGATCATTTCGATAAAATCGGGGTTCATAAATCGGGAGGGCAGATGAACGACTATCGGAGGTTCGTTTAAGTACCGAAAGCCAAAAAAATTAGAGTGACAGGTGGCAAGAATCCATGTCATAGATAGAGGAAAGAGGAGAAGATAGGTGGCGTACTTGTCGCCAGTCCGAGTCAAGACTTCGTTGACTGTTTCGGGGTTTCGTATATTGGAGAACCGAACGCCTTGCATTAGGATTCACGAAGACGCGAAGTCTGAGACTCTGAATTAGTGAAAAGTCCCATAGGGGAGCCAACCTTTGTTGAACGCATCGGGGTTCATCTTTTTGGCATTTTTGAAGACAAGGGGTAGGGGTTCCTTGTTCTGGGATTCCCGAAATCGCGAAATGTGATACGACTGTGGAGGAGGATGTGACCAAACATTTCGGGGAATCGGTATTTCGGGTTTCGGTAGTAGAGGGCCGAGAAACTCGACAATAGGGATCGTGAAATTGAGAGACCCAAAGTCCCGAATTAGCGAAGGACACAACTTTATTGTGGTCAAGGAGATTTGGGTTGGCAACTGGTGTTTTTTCACACAGACTCAATTCATAAGGACCTGTGGATACATCGTGAGTGTATGAGATATTTCCTGAGGGAAAATTGAAGAGTCAATTAGACTCAAGGGTATATTTAGATTGATCCTGCATGGACCTCGACCTGAAGGTTCGGGCGTCTGCACAACCAACCAAGTCAAATTTGACCGTCAAGCCTCAAATTCAAATTTCCTCTTCAATCCTTTGAATATTTGATGAAGATTTAAAGATCTACTCAAGTATCTTGGATGGAGATTAATCATGAAAGAAATATTTGTGAGAGGATTTGTAGAGATGTCACTTGATAGGTGTGAGCACATGGTTGTAACCAAATGAGACATTTGTGGATCTAGGAGAGACTTGTGGATCTAAGTTATCTTAATTTTTTGTATAAATAGGAGTGCCTCATCCATTTCAAAGGAGAGGACTCCTGGAGCATTGTGTCCAACTTATGATGAAATAAGAATCAAGCTTTATTTTCACATCAATTTCCATTCTCTAGTTTAGATTTAGAATTCTTTAGTTTATGTGTTACTTTGTTCTTGGGAGAATTGAGCTCACTCCAAGTAGATCATAGTAGCATTTTCTTCTTGTTCTAATGCTTTGAATAGGTTTATATGCTTTATTGTTCTTATTATAATTATTTGATGATCTTGATTGTTGATAGGTTATTTGAAACATTACGAGAAGACCTCCTGTAATGGAGCTATTATTTTCATGCCTACAACAACTAAGCCTTTTTTAGCCTTTTTAAGTGTATTTATTTTCAATGCATGAGTGTTTACTTGATGATCTTGATTGTTGATAGGTTTTGTGAAACATCATGAGAGGACCTCCTGTAAGGGAGCTAGTTATTTCTTTCCTACAACAACTAAGTCTTATTAAGTGGAATGAAAGAGTTAGGATTTGATTGAATTTTCTTAGATTAGAGTTAGATGCCTACTCCTACATATATTTTGTTGGCATCATCACAAGCTTACGATCATCCCTAGCTGATAATTAAATGAAAGCAATTTAAGCAATTGAATTGCCCAAAATTTTGGTGTCGTTGCCGGGGATGGTGCTAAAGGAGTAGGCATAGGAACTAGCTTTCAGTTTAGGGTGTATTTTATTTGTTTTTTTTTTCACTAACCATTTATGGACAAAGGATCTAGAATGCAGCCCAAAGACTACAATGTTGAGGAATGGTATCAAGAAGCGGTTAGGCCACAATATTCATCAATTATTCAAGAGATCCTTGTGGAAAATCGAAAGGTCAAGTCGATTTCTCATATCCTCACAAACAATCAGGTACATTTTTCAAGTTGGGATATGAGCATTTCAAAATTTCTAATTCGTAAATGGCTGCATTGGAAGCATGAATATACTTAAAAAATAAAAAAATAAAAATAGTTTTTAGATAGATAGGAAAAATAAAAATAAACTTTTATAGTTTTTAGGATGAATTTGATGTTTTGTGGTGCAGTAAGAACCATCCATCTACTAACCCTTGGAAATAAATATTTGCAATAAAACAAATGATTGAGAACAAGGAGTGGAAGCGAAGATCACAAATGACAATTTAAGGTATGAGATCAATCCTTTTCATTTTATTTTGTTTTGCAAAATTTACAGAGGACGATTGATATAGTTAGATATTCCCTTTTCCTTGTCTAGAATACATCCACGCAGCCACAAGCCCAACCTTCAAAACCTACAAATCAAAATGCACAGAAATTGATTTTTGTTGCCAAAGCTTCACGAAAATCGTACCAGTCTCAACATGTGATTTTAAAATGGATTTTCTGAGCAAATCAGGACGAATATATGTCTTCCCTCCATGATATTCTCACTACAAATATAAGAAATATCATTCCTGGAGCTTAGCAATTCCAGGTAAGGAGAAATACAATGTTTGAACACTAAATTTGAGACCTCTGAATTCGCTCGGCTACTCAAGATATGCTACAGTTATTTCCTCAACAAGATTCAAATATTAGCGCCCACCAATTCTCCCTTCACAACAGTGATATGATGCTTCAGCCAACAATATGCTATATTAATATATCTTCATGGGTTGAGAGAGTGCATCAAGGAGAAATCCCAATGATTTGTCGATCAACGATGACTCTGCAAATGGTCCAAATTGGAATACATCGGACTGACCTACAATAAAATAATATTCGACCAATTCCCGAGCTTCGGTTCGATCGTTAAAACTGGTTTATGCACTAGGTAGGTCAGCGGGTCGAACCCAGACCATTACAATTTTTCAAGTGATTGCAAGTTAAATTACATTCAGTGGCTATGTAACAACCTAACAGTTGGATCAATATTCGGGTTGTTTGGATACAAATGCTGAAATCGTGGCTTCAATCCCTCGAAATTCTCCATTTTTAAACACGTGCATTGATAAATAAATTTGGATTTGCAATTTCCCAAGAAGTGATTGCAGCTGATCATATGGAACAACAAGAGAGAAATCTACCAAATTCAATTCAAAACAAAGGTGTGAAACTTGACTAAAATTGTGCACAAGAGATCTAAGATAACGAGACTATCTTGTTTTTTCATTTTTCAAGAAATTTTTATGTGGAAGTGAAGGGTGAGTGATGTATGTAAGTCAAGTAGCCATTAAATCTTCATTGCAATTTGAAATGACATTGCCTTTGAGGGTGCGCTTACAGTTAGGCCATCTTATTAATGAAATGTTTTCATTTTGGTTTTTTGGGAGGAATATTTTCCAAAATTTCTCATACGGAGTCTGTTTGAAGTGAACCAAGCATCATTGACCTCTACGTCATGGAGGCAACATTTATTCCTCTACGTATTGCTAAATGAGGAGGCAATGTTGCTAAATAATTGTCCTCTACGTTCTCTAATGGAGGCACACTCTCCTCCCTTGCATGCTCTCGTTGTTCCTTTCGAGGATGCCCATCAAAGTGAATATGTGGATGCAAGGGACAAAAGGTGTGAATATGTTTTCGGGTTTACGAGAAGTGTGGGCTTGGTGCTTATAACGAGGAATGAAGCTCTGCTTTGGACTGATGGTTGCTATTTTTTACAAGCAACACAACAGTTGAGTGAACACTGGAAGCTAATGTGCATTGGTGAAGACCCATTGGTGGAAACTTGGATAGCTAATAATTTGGATAAGGATGCAGTAATAGGTGTGGATCCATGGTGTATATCAGTAGATACTGCACATATATGGAAGAAAGCCTTCTTGAAGAAGGGGAAAAGGATCATTCAATTAAAAAAAAAAAGTGGTAGATGAAGTTTGGAAGGACAGACCATTGCTTGAAGCATCTCTTATTTCCATACATCCTTTGGAATTGACAGGGCATTCTATCAAAGAAAAATTAGATGATTTGAGGGGAAAACTTTCTCAAGAGAAAGCCGAGGCTATGATCATTACTGCACTTGATGAGGTTGCTTAGCTGTACAACATTCGTGGATTTGATATAACATATAATCTAGTTGTCCAAGCATATGTAATTATGACTAGAGCTTCTAGTTTCTGTTATGTGGACAAGATAAAAGTAACATCTGAGGTGGAGAAATATCTATGTGAAAATGGGATAACAATAAGGAATTATCATTGTGATTTTCAAGCAATTGAAATCAACTTGAATTATAATTATCCAGTGTGCAGTTTACAACATGACACGATGGCATAATGATCAGGTTGTTTTGATCATTCGACAGAAATTGTGGTTCGATACTGAATAATGCTCTAATTTTAACACCTGTCACCACAATTAGAATATAAATAATTTTATTCTCACTGCATAACACAAGTCCTTCTTATTTTCCATTGGTAAATCCTTTGGTTTGGTCTGCAGAGGTCATGGGTTCCCACTCTATTTAATAAATCCAATCAAATCAGTCCAAGTGTTGATCCAACTTTGGCCTCAATTGGAAATAGAGGGCTTCAACCTCTCCATTAACGTAGTTGGAAAACTCTCAATGAGCTCTATGTCATGAAGGCATTTCCACCAGCATTTGAGGATATCAATTTGTTTTGGTCATTTTTTTTATTTTATAGCCAGTAGACTTCGAAAAATTCTTAAGAACATCATATCATTGAAAATGCTTCTAATATTTTGATTTGGCTTTCAAATCACTAAAATTGAACATCAAACCGAGAAGTTATCAAAGAAACACTGACAGGTAGTCCAAGGTGCACCACTTCCTGACAGGTAAAAAGTGCATTTCATTTTATTTATTTTCCTTGGATTTGTTCTATTTAGCACTATTAGTGAATTTTTGCGTATGTATTAGATGTAGAAATACTGATCACCTCTATTCTTCGATAAAGTCATGTTTTATTGCAGGTCAGTGCTAAGTTATTTTTTTGCAGGTTCCGGGATGATGAAGAAGACCAATTTATGCACTAGTGGTTTTCAAAGACCACATACTCTTGAGAAAAGCATGTCCCAATGAAATCATGAAGAAGTCAATATCATTATATTTCAGACGATATCCATCATACCATTTCTATCAAAAGAAGCCTTTTAGAGCCATTATGTGATGATTCATCTTCTTTCCTTTGAGCCTAACATGTTGAAGTCAATCCTAAACTTGTCATCTTCTTATCACTACTAGATCATGGCTTCAACCCCTTTGCAAGTTTCATACTTTCCTACCTCACTTTCACTCACCCCTAACCCATGAATAAATTCACTTAGCTCACTTACCAAGCTGAGTTACCACCTTGTCATTTTCCTTTTGCCAAATAAATCCTTCTTGATCTTTCATCTATGGTCCTCTAGATCATTACTTTGTACTCACGTTAGATGATGGGGGATTCCATATGGCCCTCCTTCTGACAAGTATTGTCCCATCGACATCAGCACATCATCTGGAATTGAGACTAGAGACCTTTTCAGTACCTTGAGGCTTGCATGCATTAATGGCAAGTTATTTCGCCAATAAATAGTGGGAATACATCAATGTCCCATGTTTGTCGGATCTTCTAGGTGACTTGACGTGCGGCACATTTATTCATACCTAGTAAGATGTACTTGGGAATCTTGATTCTCATTGACATTAATGGTGAGTAGTCTTGTGTTGGTTAACAACATTCATTAATGGTTGGTAATCTGACAATTTCTTTCTATGTTCGACATCAACAAAATTTATTCACATAGATAAGAATTATGCCACGATGCGGATATGAATGAAGACTATATGGTTCCACGACACTCAAAACATCTTGCAATAGTGTTCCAGTAAATCAAATATTTAGCTCCAGAGTTCAGCACCAACAACTTAGTTCCAATAATAAGACAATACATATGTACCAATTTCAGATCTCATTCTATGTTCATATACCCAAGCAAATCACATTATTTTCACTCCAAAGATCCATGATCCAATAGTAGCAGCCAAAATATTCCATCCATACAAATATCTCTTAGATTCATAGCGAATGATCTTCTCAGGTAGGTGAAGGTATGTTTTTTTCCAATATTTAATCAACAATTCCTTAAATGCTAAAAGAAATGTATTTGGAAAATTTCCCATTCACAACTGCCCTTCCCTATTTGCTAAATTTTTCCAAGGATGGAAAACATATATAGTTTGGGGGGGGATATTCATCATATGCCATTCATTTATCCTATATTACATATTTTATAACCTCATATGTTGTGACCAACATGTTTTTCCCAACTGATTATTGTTTCTTTTATAAAGCACCTTCATTGATTTCCTAAAATGCATCATTGATTTGCATATGAAACACATATTCCAAAGCAAATCTACCTTGAGGAGGATGGATTCCATGAATTTGACATACTTCAACACACATTATTGAATAAGACTAAAAGGATTGAATGGTTAATACACACATTAATGAATCATCATTTTGAATGCATTCATATGGTTGAAATTTCAAGTCTATTCTTTGTTGAAGCAAGAAAAAATGTTGTTACATAAGGAAATACTTTTGGTTGTCACACAAGAACCAACCATAAGAAGAAAAAGAAGTGTTGTTACATAAGGAAATACTTATGGTTGTCACACAAGAACCAACCACAAAAAGCATCTTCCACTTATATATCTTTCAACAAAAGAAGGTTCCATCACACAATTTAGGAAATTCAATGCAACATTGCATGAGGACATGCAATACCTTCAGTTGGGGGGTATGTTGGGTCACCAAAGTACCATATTTTTACCAACCTTTCACTTCACTTTCACTTCACTTTTAACCATATTCTTCTTTCCCATACCCTTACATTAAACCATTTTCATGATTACATGGGTTTTAGACATATTATTTTCCAATGCATCTATTTTAGTGTTTTTTGGGTGAATTTATGATTAAATATTGGAAAAATGACATGTTTACACTTATATATGAAAGTGGGATGAGTTTCATGATGTTTATAGGTGTATTGGAAGACTCCAACCAAGTCAAATTTGACCATCAAGCCTCAAATTCGAATTTCCTCTTCAATCCTTTGAAGATTTGATGAAGATTTGGAGATCTACTCAAGTATCTTAGATGGAGATTAATCATGAAAGAAATATTTGTGAGAGGATTTGTAGAGATATCACTTGATAGGTGTGAGCACATGGTTGTAACCAAATGAGACATTTGTGGATCTAAGTTATCTTAAATTTTCGTATAAATATGAGTGTCTCCTCCATTTCAAAGGAGAGGACTCCTGGAGCATTGTGTCCAACTTATGATGGAATAAGAATCAAGTTTTATTTTCACATCAGTTTCCATTCTCTAGTTTAGATTTAGAATTCTTTAGTTTATGTGTTACTTTGTTATTGGGTGAATTGAGCTCACTCCAAATAGATCATAGTAGCATTTTCTTCTCGTTCTAATGCTTTGAATAGGTTTATATGCTTTATTGTTTTTATTAGAATTATTTGATGATCTTGATTGTTGATAGGTCATTTGAAACATTACGAGAAGGCCTCCTGTAAGGGAGCTATTTTTTTCATGCCTACAACAACTAAGCCTTTTTAAGCCTTTTTAAGTGTATTTATTTTCAATGCATGAGTGTCTACTTGATGATCTTGATTGTTGATAGGTTTTGTGAAACATCATGAGAGGACCTCCTGTAAGGGAGCTAGTGTTTTATTTCCTACAACAACTAAGTCGTATTAAGTGGAATGAAAGAGTTAGGATTTGATTGAATTTTCTTAGATTAGAGTTAGATGCCTACTCCTGCATATATTTTTCTAACATCATCACAAGCTTACGAGCATCCCTGGTTGATGATTAAATGAAAGCAATTTAAGAAATTGAATTGCCCAACATTTTGGCACCATTGTCGGGGATGGTGCTAAAGGAGTAGGAATAGGAACTAGCTTTCAGTTTAGGGTTTATTTTATTTGTTTTTGTTTTTACTAACAATTTATGGACAAAGGATCTAGAATGTAGCCCAAAGACTACATTGAGGAATGGTATCAAGAACCGGTTATGCCACAATATTCATCAATTCTTCAAGAGATCCTTGCAGAAAATCGAAAGGTCAAGTCGATTTCGCATATCCTTACAAACAATCAGGTACATTTTTCAAGTTGGGATATGAGCATTTCAAAAATTCTAATCCGTAAATGGATGCATTGGAAGCATGAATATACTTAAAAAAAAAACTAAAAATAGTTTTTAGATAGATAGGAAAAATAAAAATAAACTTTTATAGTTTTTAGGATAAATTTGATGTTTTGTGGTGCAGTAAGAACCATCCATCTACTAACCCTTGGAAGGAAAGATTTTCAATAAAAAAAATGATTGAGAACAAGGAGCGGAAGTGAAGATCACGAATGACAATTTAAGGTATGAGATCAATCCTTTTCATTTTATTTTTTTTTGCAAAATTTACAGAGGACGATTGATATAGTTAGATATTTTCTTTTCCTTGGCTGGAAGACATCCACGTAGCCACAATCCCAACCTTCAAAACCTGCAAATCAAAATGCACAGCAATTGATTTTTGTTGCCAAAGCTTCACAGAAATCACACGAGTCTCAACATGCGATTTTAAAATGGATTTTTTGAGCAAACCAGGACGAATATATGTCTTCCCTCCATGATATTCTCACTACAAATATAAGCAATATCATTCCTGGATCTTAGCAATTTCAGGTAAGAAGAAATGCAATGTTTGAACACTAAATTTGAGACCTCTGAATTCGCTCGGCTACTCAAGATATGCTACAGTTATTTCCTCAACAACATTCAAAGATCAACGCCCACCAATTCTCCCTTCACAACAGCGATATGATGCTTCAGCCAACAATATGCTAGATTAATATATCTTCACGGGTCGAGAGAGTGCATCAAGGAGAAATTCCAATGATCTATCGATCGACAATTATTCTGCAAATGGTCCAAATTGGAATACATCGGACTGACCTGCAATAAAATAATATTCGACCAATTCCCGAGCTTTGGTTCGATCGTTAAAACTGGTTTATGCACTAGGTAGGTCAGCGGGTCGAACCTAGACCGTTATGATTTTTCAGGTGATTGCAAATTAAATTACATTCGGTGGCTATGTAACAACCTAACAGTTGGATCAATATTCGGGTTGTTTGGATACAAATGCTGAAATCGTGGCTTCAATTCCTCGAAATTCTCCATTTTTAAACATGTGCATTGATAAATAAATTTGGAGTTGTAATTTCCCAACAATTGATTGCGGTTGATCAGTTGGAATAACGAGAGAGCAATCTGCTAAATTCAATTCAAAACAAAGGTGAGAAACCTGACAAAAATTGTGCACACGAGATCTAAGATGACGGGACTATCTTGTGTTTTCATTTTTCAAGAAATTTTTATGTGGAAGTGAAGGGAGAGTGATGTATGTAAGTCAAGTAGCCATTAAATATTCATTGCAATTTGAAATGACATTGCCTTTGTGGGTACACTTACAGTCAGGCCATCTTATTAATGAAATGTTTTCATTTTGGTTTTTTGGGAGGAATAGTTTCCCAAATTTCTCATACGGAGTCTGTTTGAAGTGAACCAAGCATCGTTGATCTCTACGTCATGAAGGAAACATTTATTCCTCTATGTATTTCTAAATGAGGAGGAAATGTTGCTAAATAATTATGCTATGCATGCTCTAATGGAGGCAAACTCTCCTCCCTTGCATGCTCTCGTTGTTCCTTATGAGGATGCCCATCAGAGTGAATATGTGTCTCTTCTCCACCATGTGCATCTTTCTAATGTAGGTTGGTGTTCCGTGTAGGTCTGTTGGAGTGATGTCCATGTGGTGGACATAGCTAAGGTAGAGGTGGAATTGTCCTTCCATTTGTTCTATTTTTTTGGTTTGTCTCCTTTGGTCCTCTGCTATTCTTCTTGCACTGGCCTCCAGGTTGTTGAGGTAGCTCAAATTTTCTGTGAGATCCTTCTTGTGGCCACAATTTTCCACCCTGCTGATCTCATTCCTATCAGCTCTCAGCTTACTTATAAACACTTTTGTGCACCAACCTTCCTCCACCGTTTTGTGGTAGAGGATTTTCCTGGGCTGTGTGGCCCCTGGGTCCCTTATCCCATCTGCTTCTTGGATGAGTTCCACCCAGGCTTTGCCTTGGTTCTTGGTGTTGACTTCTCACTCCCACTTGTCGATGGTCTCTTTCCCTTTGGATCGACCTGCGCAAAAAAGGTTCCGTAGGACTCTCTGGATGCCTGCTCCATCCTTGTGATCTTTCGGGTGCTTGTTGTAAGTCCCTCCCCCTGGAGGCCCCTCTTACTCTGGGTATTCTTCATTCTTACCATCTCGGTTTGAATGCGATGGCTTCTATATTGACTTCATCCTCTGCTTCTATTCTCCCTTTCCTAGTGTGCAGGATTGTCTCTGTAATTGTTTTTCTCTAGTTTGCAGCTACCCCTGATGCTTCTTCTTTTAGGGGGTTTCCCCGACTGTGATCTTATCCTGGCAATCATGGGTTTCCCATAAAGGCGTACCTTTTGGTCCTTTTTCACTGTTTCAGAGTGTGTGCACTTGGGAACCCTGTCATCGTCCCTGCACCAATCCTTTGCCTTGCACGTTGTATGCCAATCATTTCCTCGCACCGTATTTGTGTGTGGATGAGGTGTACCCATTCCTACCCATGGTCTATCCTTTTGATCTTCATCCTTTGTCATATGCAGATTAATCTTTTTTCTCTCCCACAGAAAACCCCTATAATTCTTTCTATTGATAGGACCGTGGTGTCATACCTCCTCTTGTGGTGTGATCGAGATCTGCATTGTAACTTGTGTTTAAATGGTGGCCTATCAGATTTTTCCTAGATCCTACTTTCCCTTTAATTAATTTTGCACCTTCAGTCTCGATGTGGTCATACGTACTTCGGTTGTCGTCATAGTCCTTTGCCTCTAGTTGGGTGCAGTCTGTCCAAAACTGACCATTCGGGATGTTACTCCATGTGGAATCCAGTTCTGGTCCTTCCTTGTTGACCCCTTCATTAGTGATTTTATCCGCTAGTCCATTTGTTGACCTTCGTACCTAGCACAACTCCACTGTGATCCATGTCTGCAAATGCTCCTGAATTTTTTGCAGGGAGTAAGCCAAACGTGAGTGCCTCTAAATTTTTCCCACTCTGGTGTCATTTTGGAGTTTCCTTACTGTTTTGATGAACAACGTGGAATATCCTTCCACTATGACGTTGGCCATCCCTTCCTGGTGTAGTATCTCTAGGCCAGTCTCTAGGGCTTCAAATTCCATGGTGTTGTTGGTTGAGTTCCCCAAACTCCTAGTGTACAACCAGATAATTTTTCCTTGACTGTCCCTGATTACTCCCCGTGTACCTATCCATTTTCGGTTTCCTTTCGATGCCCTGTTGAAATTCATCTTGAGGGAGCCCTGTGGTGGTGGTTTCCAGTTGTGCTAACCTACTTGTAGTTGCGGCATCTATCTTACCTTATTGGGGTTGCATCCTTCTTTCAGTTGAAAAGCCTCTAGAATTGTGCTCCTCCTATTTGGCAGTTGCGGCTCTGTAACATTTCTCTTGTCATGGAGATTATTGTTTCCTTGATCTTTCCTATTGTCCATATTTGGTTCCTAAAGATTCATTGGTTATGTTCCTTCCATATTTCCCAAATGATCATGCCAGGAATGAGGGTCCAACAGAGATTCACCTATTCGTTTTTGTTGTAGTTTTTCTTCCATATGTTTATAGTTGCATATATATTACCTCTGATCCTATTAGACTACCAGAATATGCTTGTCGCTCAGTCCCAGACTTCTTCTATGTAGGGAAATTCATCCATAAGATGGTTCAGTGTTTCCTCCTTTTATTCACATAGGTGACATCTTGAAGGGCCTATGAATCCTTTCTTCCTTAGGTTTTCCCAAGTTAGGATTTGGTTGTGTAGTATTAGCCACTAGAAGATTTTTATTTTTGACCAATGGGGGTTGTTCCAGAGCTTATCCCATTGATGCATCGAGTCTTCTTGGTCCTGGTCCATTATATAGTGGCGGACTTCTTTAAGATATAATTCTCTGCCATCTTTGTGCCCCCATCTCAACTTTTCATTTTCGTCCGTGACTGTAATTTTTCCTCTCCCCAATTCCTCCTCCACCTCTTTTACTGTTGATACAGTCTGGTCTCTAGTCTGTGGGGTGAGAGTGTTCCAGATTCTCCATTTGTTGCAATCTATTTCTTTTTTCCAGTAATGGTAGACTCTGTTTTTTCTTTGCGCCATCATCTCCTATTGTAATTCCTCCCAGCCCAATTTTTCCATTCTAGGTTCCTGTTGCCAGGCATCCTCCCAGAATCAGACAGTTCTACAATTTCTTATTTCCCAAAAGTTATGTGTTTGTATCCAAGCCTTGTTGCACCAAGCTAGGTTCTAGATGGAGGAACCTTCCCAGGTGCCTCTAAAGCGGATTTTTTCCTGGTTGCAAATGTCCGAGGCATACTTTGCCTTCCACAGGTTGACCCAGGGCATTGTAGTTTCTTTGACCCAACACCACCAGAGTTTCGCCCCATAGGCATCATTGGACACTTGCAGGTCATGTAACCCCAGGCCTCCTTTTCTAATTTGGTTTACAAACCTTCTCCCAAGCGACCAATGCCCATTTTTTCCTTGTTTCCTCTCCTCGCCATATGAATTCCCTTTGTATGGTTCTTATTTTTTGTAGAATCCCCTTGAGGGTTGGGAAACCTAACATTATTAAGGTTGGGATAGCTTTCAAAACTGACTTGGTTAGGATAAGTCTCCCGGCTAGGTTGAGGGATCTGTAAGTCCAATTTTTTACCCGGTCTTGTAGCATGTTGACTATTCCTTCCCAAGTTGACAACTTGTAATCTTTGTATGTCAGGGGGATTCCCAAGTACTTGGTTGGTGTTGATTTACATTCAAAGCCCAGGATGTTGGCCAAATTCCTTTGGATTGCGGGGTTGGTATTAAAGAAGAAGATCATAGATTTGGACTGGTTTATCTCTTCCCCTGAGGCTTCCCTAAATTCGTCTAAGATTTGTTTGTAGGATTTCGCTTCCTTGACCATGGGTATGCCATGAAGTAAGATGTCATCCATGAACTATTGGTGTGTAGAATTTGGGCAATTCTCGTAGGGTTTGATACCTATTATTTCCCTTGTTGCGGTTGCGCTTTTTATGCTTCAACTGAAACCTTCCATCATTAGGATGAATAGGAAGGGAGACAACAGGTCTCCCTGTCTGATGCCTCTCGTGGGCCAGAAAGGTTTGGCAGGGGCTCCATTTACTAGTAGTGAGAAGATTGTTGTGGATACTAGGTTGACTATCCACCTGATCCAGTGCTGGGTGAAACTGAAGGATTCTAGGTTCTTGACCATATAGTGCCAGTTGATTTTGTCATAATATTTTGCTAGGTCCAATTGTATTATCATTCCCCCTCTTTTCTGAAGCTTCAGGGTGTGGATAAGTTCGTGGGCATGGATGATATTGTCCATTGTTTTCCTTCCTTCCATGAAACCTATCTATTCTTGTGAGACCAGTGTGGGTAGGAGTGGTTTCAATATATTTTCTATAACCTTGGAAATTATCTTATACACCACATTGCACAACACTATAGGTCTGTAGCGATCAAGGGTTTTGGCTTCATTTTCTTTGGGGATAAGTGTAATCATTGTAGCATTTAGTGCTTTTAAAATGGAGGCTGACCTTCTAGAGTCTTCCACTACCCTATATATGTCATGTTTGATGACTTCCCAACACACTTTGAAGAATTCCACTATGAAACCATTTGGGCTTGGGGATTTTCCATTAGGCATTTCCTAGAGTGCTTGGTCTATTTCCTCCTCCGCAATGGGATTGTTCAGGTTGTTATTTTGTTCTTCTGTTACCAGGCAAGGGATATTCTAGATTATCATTTGTATGGCCTCCGTTCTATATTGGTTAGGTTCCTGGGATATCCCGTGGAAGTGTTTTACTAGAGTTGTTTCGATATCCTTATGTGATTCTCTCTCTATTCCATCCTGGTCTCTAATCTTTAGGATTTTGTTATGGGCTCTTCTGGCCATGGTTGTTCTCTTTCTCCTTTCTTTAGCCATATGATCCAGTACTTTTGTCATCAGATATTTTCTTCTTACTGGCAACACTCTTCCCATTCATGGGTCATCTAGATCTCTTCCTTTTTCCTCTCCTCATTGTAGCCCTCCGATATGCAAGTTTCCTAGAGTTTTTTCATTTTTTCTTCAATGTTGTTCTTCACTTGGTTTATATTCCCAAAAGTGTCCTTGTTCCACTCCTTGAGCCTATATTTGATATTTTTTAGTTTCTTATAGAGTTTTAACATCCTTGTCCCTTGCTCGGTTTTCTCCTCACTCCACCACTGTTTGATTCTTTCCTTGAAAGTCGGGTGTTCAATCCATAATTTCTTTAATTTGAAAGGTATGTTATTTGGTGTGGTTTGGAAGCCTGCTTCCAGTTGCACTAGCCAGTGATCAGAACCCCTCCATGAAAGGATGTTTCAGTCTAAGGTTAGCCCCTATATAATGATTGACTCTGACACTAGGAATCTGTCGAGTCTTGTTGCTTCCTGATGTTGGCTCATTTTCTTAATGTTCCAGGTGAACTAGCCATTATTGGTTTTCATATCTACCATCTCCATTGTGTCTATGAATTTTGAGAACTCCTCTGCATATCTATCCAATCTTCTTGTACCTCCTTTTTCCTCCGCAAGTGACGTGATGATGTTGAAATCCCCGGCTAGGATCCGTTGGAGGTTGTTGGCTCATTTTTTAATATCTTCTAGGTCTCTTATCATTCATCTCCTATCCTCTGACACCTAGGGTCCATACACATTAGTGCATAAAATCACCTTTGTGTTCCCAATGAGTTGCATGCGGACCGTAAGGGTATGCCTTATCGCTTCAGCTACTATTAGGCTTAGTACTTGTGGGTTCCATAGGGTGAGGATACCTCCTCCATTTGGCGGCCTCTGATAGCTACCATCTTGTACTTGTGCCATTGTTGTTGACTGATTGTTTCCATTATGTCTGTATTACACTTGGTCTCTTGAATAAAACAGAGATCTGGTTGTTCCTTTTTTACTCTATTTCTAAGGATTTGTTGCTTTCTTGGGTTGTTTAGGCCTCTTATATTCCAAGTTATAACCTTCATTTAAACATGCAGGGGGGGGGGATTTGGGGAAGCTTTTCTTGATCTTACCTGAGTTTATCAATAGCGCTCCAAGCTCCTATAGGGATACACTATTTGATTTCCTGCCTTTTTTCCTCCGCGTCTTCTTAGGTGAGAGTTGTGGTTGTCCCTCATTGACTTTGACTCCTAGGTGTCCAATATCCCCATGTGTATGGTTTAGGCCTCTAGCTTTGGATTCCTCCCTTAGGAGGAACAGGTACTGGATGCGGTCAAGTTGCTCTATTAGTACACTATCTACTCCATGTCTTTACCATCGCTCTAGTATGTTCGTGAGATCTATCGCTTCCCTTTCCACAAGATATCTGAGTTCTGGATATTATGTTCCTACATCACTTGGTGTCATTTCCACGTCTCCCCCTTCTTCTTGCATGGGGGTGTTGTCATCTCTGATTTCTCCTTCCATCGGGGTTGCGCAATTTTCCTGTTCCTTCTGGTTATTTGGTCGATCGATGGGCTCGTTTGGTGTTTGTTCTCTAACTTCCTGATATTTTTCTGTATCCTTATTAGTTTCTTCCCCTTTATTGATTTTATCCCGTCCTTTTAGTTTATTCTGGACCTCTGGTTTATTTCCTGCTTGGCATTTTCTTTGATTTTTTTTGGCTCTACTTCTGGGGTTTGGTTTTACAAACCCGTCCTCATCCTGTTGTGGTTTGGGGTTCTCTGTTTCCTATTTTTTATTAAGAGGGCATTCCATGATCAGGTGACCATGTTCATGGCATCTTCTACATCGGAAGGGGATATGTTTGTAATTGATGTTTTGGATCCATTCATCATCCCTGAATTCGAGGCTTATGGCTTCTGGGAGAGCTCTTGACACATCCATCTCTATACATATTCTTGCATAAGATGTGTATCTCCCTTTCAGGGTGGCTTCTGCGGTCTTTATATATTTCCCCAGTTTATTTCCTATTGCTTCAAAAGTAGAGGGTAACCGGTAGTCTAAAGGTAGGGAATAGAATCTCAGCTAGACCGACACCATTTTGAAGGTCTTTTTTTCTAGGGAGAAATTTTCCTTCCATGGATGCATGTATAGTCTTGTTGATCCATGGAAGTATGGCCCTCCTTCAAAGACTCTATCTTTTTCCTCCAGGTTTATGAAGACTACTGTGAAGAAACCTTTCGAGTCCAGAAGGATCTCCACTTCCCCATTTGGTTTCCAGTGATAATTGATCCAGTTGCGCAGCGTTCTTTCGGTGGGCCACAAGCCCATAAACTTGCAGATTAGTGCATGCACCTTCATTTGATCGATGTAGAGTTGCGTCTGTGGATCCTACAGTATCACCTTGTGTATCATTATTGTTTTGGGTTTGTACAGGTTGTGCCCTTCTATCCGGTTGGTCTTCGTTGTGTCTTGCGTCTCATTCTGGGTTTCTCTAGGTTCCTCTTCCATGCATTCACTTTTTCCCTAGTTCCTTTCCTAACCTTTTTCTGGGTCAGAGCCCGAGGTGCCTGCCAATAGTGCCTTCAAAAATATGCCCCTTGTCCCTTTACCTCTATCTACAACTACCTATTTGTATGAGGGGGTACCCTTACCCCCCCCTTTGGTGCTCATTTTGTCCTCTTCTATGGTCGCGACTGTCCAAAACCCTAGCTTGTGGTTGCTCTGAAAAATTCAGTCCTCATTCAACAATTTCACATAATAAAGATCCTTTTTTTCAACACAATGAACATTGTTGATGATCAACCAAATTTTTTGTTTGGGATTTAAGTTGAGGGAAAATATGACAGTGGTTTTGTTCCTCCATTTTACATCATCTTAAATATTCATGATAAGACTTTGCACAATGATATGATAGATTCTAGTGCTTCTCACAAACTTATGCCTAAGGTTGTGATGGAGAAATTGGGACTTCATATAACTAGGCCTTACAAGGATTATGTTGGCAAATTTTTAATAGGTAGCGTATGCTTGTCATTGATGGCAAGTACAACAGTGAAGATGGAAGGATCAGAGTATGCATCGATGGAAAAATAGGAACAACGTAAGCTCAGGAGGAATTAGCACAGAGTCAAATGCAGTGCATAGGTGTGCACCAGAGATGAGGTTAACTCATGACTAAAGCTCAAGGGAGATAGCGTACTTAGGATCACAGGCGGATCAAAGGTTGAGGCCTTTGACACTTAGAAATTCTTCCAAGTAAGAAGGATTTGTAATCTTGGAGGAGAAGCGTCGGTGATCGTTGGATCCCATCCTGAATTCCCAATGATTGTCAGATCTCAATGTAGACAAGAGGAGCACACAGATATGGAAGATAGATATCGGGCATTAGATCCGAGCGCAAGGTCCGACCACTATTGGATCGAGGAGAACCTGCACGTTCTTTAAAGTGCAAGGAGTAGAGGGCTCACAAATCCCGACAGCATGAGGGCCGTCAGATCTAAATAAAGACAAGAAGAGCACGCTGAAGAGGAGGATAGATCTTAGGCGTCAGATCTAAGCGCAGGGTCCGACCACTGTTGGATCGAGGAAAACCTGCACGATCTTTAAAAGTGCAAGGAGTAGAGGGGTCACAAATCTGAAAGCAGGAGGACTGTCCATCTCAGGGGGTTATGTGGACCGTTGACCCGACTCCCTGTCGGAGTTTCAGGGATCGAGAGTTGGAGATGATAAGTAATATCATCCACAGAAATCTCGATTTCACGATAAGGAAAATCCCGACTGAATCTGAACCGTTAGATCAAGATGTGATCTAGACCGTCGATCCGACTCATGTCAACAAACCATGTCAGCTAGGAACACATGGCACAACCAGGTAATGACAAGTGTCATACTGATTCAACATGCCAAGCACATGTAAGTCACAAATCAGAGTGACACGTGGCAGTTATTTAACACATGTGACATCAACACACTTACACCATGTCGGAGTTTCGAGGATCGCGTGTTGGAAATGTCAAAGAAATAATGCAACAGGAATATCGATTTCGTGATATGAAAAATCGTGACTTAAATCACAGTCGTTGAATCAAGATCAAATCTGGACCGTCGATTCTAGTCCTTGTCGAAGTTTCGGGGATCAAGAGTTGGACATGTCAAAGATTATTGACATCAGGAATCGTGATATCGCGATATGTGAAATCGCGATGTAATCTGAGCCATCAGATTAAGGTTGAATCTGAACCGTTGATTCCAGTCCTTGTCAGAGTTTCGGGGATCGAGAGTTGGACATGTCAAAGATTATTGACATCAGGAATCCTGATATCGCGATATGTGAAATCGTGATGTAATCTGAGCTGTCAGATTAAGGTTGAATCTGGACTGTTGATTCCAGTCCTTGTCGTATTTTTGGGGATCGAGAGTTGGACATGTCAAAGATTATTGGCATCAGGAATCCTGATATCATGATATGTGAAATCGTGATGTAATCTAAACCGTCATATCAAGTGTTGATCGGAGGGCTACTGATGCACGACATAGTGAAACTACTAGAAACCATTGATGGTGTCTGCTAGAGAATTCGAAGAGACACCTGTGTGATCGCCAGAGGAGATGAAGAGTCTCCAAGCATCATCCAAGTGAAGGAAGACTATTCTTAGAAGGGATTGACAGATGGATGAGCATGGAAGATTGTAACAAAAACAAAGAAGGTGAGCTCAACTGTCACAGAGAAGACGAAGAGTCTCAACTGCCAAAGAGGCTGACGAATCTCAACATAACATCCAGTGATGCTGAACGCGTGGGAAAATGGACAGAGAAGCTGAAGAGTTACGATGATGATCATGCAGAGCACTTGAGAGGTGGAGGATATTGGTGCGGTATGAGCATGCAGAGGAATGGTGAATATTGCATGCACAAGATGCACGGAAGCTATATAAACACGGTACAAAGAAGAGAAGGGGGTTGTCGCTATTGGAGTTTGTTGTGGTTGTTGTTGGTGAAGGTGATTCATGTGTGAAGAAGGAGGAGAGTGCAACAGCTGAATAGCACAGAAGAGGAACTGTGCAGTGAATGGACATGGCGCATAGAGCATAAAAAGCGGAAGAACAGACAGTGCAAGTGATGTGTACATAAAGGAAATGAGGCAGACAGCGCAATGAAATGCAGCAGAACAGTGATGAGTTTGGTAAGCCATTGTTGAACATCATATCACTGTAATAAGTTTCAGTAGCAAAGATTTATATTTCAGGGTGGTTGGGTGGATCTAGGGAGGACTGGTGTCCTCAAAGGTTCAAGTGGGTTCTTGAACACAAGGAGTTGGTGCTTCCTTCTAGTTGGTGCTAGAGAAACCAGGGAGTTGGTGCTTCTTTCTAGTTGGTGCTAGAGAAACCAGGGAGTTGGTGCTTCCTTCTAGTGGGTGCTAGAGAAAAGAGAGAGTTGGTGCTCTCAGCAAGTTGCAGCTTGCAAAACTGAGGTTGTAGCCTCATT
>ML784162.1:73227-97901 GCA_009831015.1 Picea engelmannii | reverse complement strand
ATGTTGCTCCCCATTTTCCCAAAAAAACATCGTTTAGGGCCTCAAAATGGCCCCGGAAGTTAAAAACTGCTAAAAATAGTAAATTACCAAAATTGCCAGAAACATGTTTTGGGCCAGTTGGAGAAGGTGGGTGGCCACCGATAATTTGTAGATGGATCTTTCATATGCCACCATTCCTATGTTTGGGGGGGGAACATAGAAGGATAGATAGGGAATACAAAATTTCTTAAATTATCAGTGATGAAGCAAATCCTACCAACCACCCCATTTTTGCAGTTGATACTGATTTAGGAACTAGTATGTTACAACTCACTGATGCTCCTCAAACACCTATTGAAATCAAAAAACAACCTATTACCTCTTATGAACATCCTCTTTCTAATACCTCTTTTTAAAAGATGTTTTTTGATGTAGCCTCTTCTATAGAGAGTGATGGTGTTGGTGTAGTCTTTATTTCCCCTACCTGAGAGACCATACCTCTGTCTTACAAGCTTAAATTTGAAACAACAAATAATGTGGCAGAATATAAGGCTCTTGTTTTGGGTTTGAGGGTTGCTAAAGACATGGATATTTAAGAGCTAGAAGTGTTTGAAGATGCTGAGTTAATTGTTCATCAAGTCAAAAATCTATATCAAGATAAACACCTCAGGTTAAGGACCTACATAAATTAAGTCTAGGATCTTGTTGATAGTTTCTTCTTATATTTTAATATCTCATTTGTTCTAAGAGAAGATAACACTGTGGTAAATTCCTTGGATGTATCAGCAAGTAATTTTAGGGTTCCTTTGTCCCCCAAACTCAAGTATGATGTGGAAGTAAAGTATAGACCCTCTATTCCTGACAATGTCAAACATTGGAAGGTTTTTGAGGATGATCTTGAGATAAAAATATTTCTTGATACTATGGATGAATTTTCTACTTTACACAATGATCAATATCAGAATACTGAAGAAATCCCCCATGCTTATATTTTTCTGAATAAAATTGTTGACCATCATATTGTTCAGATACCCAGTAACTATATTCCAAAAGGACTTGCCCCCTTGGAGAGATTGTTTGACAGAAATGATGTGGTTGTTAAGATTAAAGGTTCAATTAAAAATGTTGATGTGACTAAATGAAATTTAGGAACAGAAGATGATCCAAAGTATGTTAAATTGTCTAGCAGTTTGTCAAAGGAACAAAGGGTTGAGTATGTCAATCTTTTGAAAGAGTTTGCTAATGTGTTTTCCTGGAAGTATGAAGATTTAAGAACATATGAAACCAACACCATTGAACATAAGATCCATTTCAAAGAGGATACCAAGCCTTTTAGGAAGAATCTTAGATAAATAAATCCCATGTTGTTGTCTATTATGGAAAAAGAAGTGAAAAAACTGATGGATGCCCAGATCATAATTCCTTTGAGATATTCAGAATGGGTGGCTAACTTGGTGCATGTGAGGAAGAAAAATGGGGAAATCAAGTTATTTTTTTATGTCATGAATTTGAATGGGATCTCCAAAAAAGATAACTAGC
This sequence comes from Picea engelmannii, assembly GCA_009831015.1. Classification (NCBI taxonomy): domain Eukaryota; kingdom Viridiplantae; phylum Streptophyta; class Pinopsida; order Pinales; family Pinaceae; genus Picea; species Picea engelmannii. Next base: position 96,383 of record ML784162.1, on the reverse strand, counting down.
CCTTGCCAAAGATGGAGCACATTTTGCAGAGAGTGACTGGCTCATCTAGGATGTCTATGATTGATGGATTCTCTGGCTACAATCTCTCTGGCCTTCCTGAAGATAGAGAGAAGAAAACATTAACTACTCCTTGGGGCACATTCATGTATGCTAAAATTCCCTTTGGATTTATGAATGCAGGAGAAAACTTCCAACGAGCCATGGACATTGCCTTTATTGGGGAGAAAGACAAATGTGTAGTCATCTATATGGATGACATTACAATATTCTCGAAATATGACAAAGAGAATTGTCATCATTTGAAGAAGGTCTTCCTGAAGTGCAGAAGTTTTGGTATCTCTCTTAATCATAAGAAATATTTGTTTTCTATGAAGGAAGGTAAATTATTGGGGCACATTGTGTCAGCAAAAGGGGTAAGAATTGATCCAGGCAGAGTTGATGCCATCTAGACCTTATATTTTCCTAGATCTAAGAAATAGGTTCAATGTTTATCGGGTAAACTCAATTTTCTAATAAGGTTCATCTCTAACTTTGCTGAATTAGTGAAACACATTAAAACCATGCTTAGAAAGGGAAATGAGGTGAAATGGACTACTGAGTCTAGATATTATTTTGACCAAACCAAAAACCATTTGACTAAAACACTTGAGCTAATCAGACCCGACTATTCTAAGGAATTTATAATATTTTCCTTTGCCTCATTTGACACATTGGATGTTTCTTTTCTACAGAAAAATATAGGGGGGTTAGAGTAATCTAATTTATTTTTCAGTAGAGCATTGAGGGATGCATAAATGAGATATGATATCATGGAGAAGAAGGCATATGCTTTGGTCAAAGCCCTCAAGTTTTTTAGAATATATGTTATGCATTCAATTTTTTTTTTCATATGTCCCTTTAGCCTTAGTGAAGGAGATATTGATCTAGCCTAACATAGATGGGAAGAGAAGAAAATGGATTGCTAAATTATGGAATTTTACCTTGAAATAAATCCAACTAAATTGGTGAAAAGATAGGGTTTATGCAGGTTGCTGGCTGAATCAAATTGCAAAGATTTGGGGTTAATTTCATGAACATAAACTTAGAAAATCAGGAAGTTGATTTTGTTGATAAAATCTCTCATGCTAGCCCCATCTTGGCAGAATGCACTTGGTATAGAAATATCATATATTTTTTTCATAAGTTACATCTTCCTGATGGCTTGGACAAGAATAAGGTGAGATCTTTGAAACTAAAAGAAATCAAATATTGTCTCGTTCATCAGGTTTTGTATTGGAAATATCCTCTAGGAGTTCTTTTGAGATGTCTAAATCCACAGGAGACCCAAAGGGCCATAACTAATTTTCATGACATCTTATGTGGGGGCCATCATTTTTGGAGAACCACAACTTATAAGATCCTCAGAGCTGGGTATTTCTGGCCTAGCCTTTTTACTGATGTTTGTGCAAAGGTTAGAGCTTGTTTCAAATGCCAAAGGTTTTCTGGAAAGCAACAACTCAAATCTTTTCCTTTGAATCTTGTGGTGGTATCTAGACCTTTTCAACAGTGGGGTCTTGACTTCATTGGGGAAATCCACCAGGCCTCAAGTGGTCAACACAGGTGAATTTTGACTGCCATTGATTATTTCAACAAGTGGATAGAAGCCATTCCTACAAGGAGTTCCTCTGACAAGGTAATCATTAGCTTCCTTGAAGATATCATGTCCAGATTCGGTTGTCCAAGTAGGATTGTTACTAGCAATGTTGCCTCCTTCAAATCTGAACCATTGATCAAGTTCTTTGAATAGTATGGGATTACATTAATCCATTCTACTCCTTACTACCCCCAAGGAAATGGTTTGGCAGAGTCCTCCAGCAACATCCTCATAAAGATCATCAAGAAATTGTTAGAATACAACAAGAAACCATGGGCCTCAAAGATGAAATTTTCATTATGGGATGATATGATTACAACAAAGACGTCACTTGGTGTTTCCCCATTTCATCTTGTATATGGGGTTGATTTTATCTTTCCTACTCATCTTTCTTTGCCTATGGAAAGATTCCTCCAGGAGTACCAAGGAGAGCCTGATGATATGGTCAGAAGGATACAATAGCTGGTAGAAGTACAATAGACAAGGGAGAAGCTACTTGATAAATCTCAAGACCATCAACAAAACATAAAACGAGACTTTCACAAGAAGGTAAGAAAGGAATATTTCCAGATGGGAGATCTACTGCTCAAATGGGATGCACCTAAGAAATACAAAGGAAAACATGGTAAATTTGAAGCCTTATGGATTGGTCCTTTCAAGATTTCTGAGGTATTTTCAAATAACACTTATAGATTGCAAAACTTGGAGGATTCTGAAGTTTTTGGTGGCCCTATCAATGGGCTCTTTCTGATTTTTTTTTTTTCTCAAGCCATGATTGTCTTTCCATCCATTGTAAATAACACTTTCGCTTTTATTTCTATTTGAATAATTGACCCCATGACCCAAAATCTAAGGCATTGAAACTGCTTGTTCTTGAAAGCTCACAGGGAGCATGCCATCCCCTATGGAGCCAATGTTATCACTTGAAGTTGTCAAGGGTCACAGGTGATATCGATGAGCACAAGAAATTTGGCGGGTGCATCTTTCAATAGTAGCGATCCCATGTGCATTTCATTTAGCGCCATCTCTAAGCACGGTTTGAAGGACGTTATAATTGGTAGTAAGATAAGCTTTAGTGGGGGTGCTAAAATAGTAGGTGTGCCCATATTTCAGGGCTGCAATATGCTCGGTCGTTAAAATCCTTGAGATAGCCGAAATCTAAACCATGGTATTGTGGGAGAGATATGTGGTGGAAGGTAGTGAGTTTCGGTCCCAAAAGCAGTGTGGGTCCAAACTGCTTTCGACAGCCCTGAAATCACATGCTCATTTAGCACTGAATCCATTAGAAGCACGTGGCCACCCCTTAGTCCTCAAGCCTCATCCTGATCTCGAGGATAAATCAGTTAATGAACAAGGACCGGTATTTGAAACCTCATCTCACTCCATAAATAGAAGGCATGGAGGGTCTGGCTGTGGAGACATGATTGTCAGCTCTAGGTACCACGATGGATAGTTTTTCCTATAGGCCCATGTTGATCTAATCTTACGGCTAATAGAAGGATACATGCAGAATCTGATAGAAAGATGCACAGATGAAAATCCTTGGACATGATGGCCAACTCGCACTCCTAGAGGTTGCTCACTTTTTTTAGTATAAATACATCAGTTGAAGAATACATTATGGTCGATGGTTGAGAAGAGCTCCCTATTTTTAATAGTTTGATAGCAGAGTTGTTCTCTGGCTATGTATGAGACCTGAGACTTTCTCATTAATAGAAGTTAGTTTCTTTCATCATCTTGTGTCCTCTTGTGTTGAAACACTCATGCATGGATGATCCATACAAGGTGTTGTAGTCATATTGTAATGGAGGTTTGATTATAATTCTTCTATGATATATTTCAGTATTTTCTTTCATTGTCATGTTTCCTCTTATGCTGAAATGTCCATGCATGAATGATCCAGACAAGATGTTGTAGTCGTATTGTAATGGAGGTTTGATTATAATGTTGTTGTGATATATTTCAGTATCTTAAACTTAAGTTCAAGAGTGCTCTTGTGCCTAAGTTTTTCTACACCAAACTACTTAAAGGCTATATCCTCATGGCATACCTGTCCACTTTTCTCACTAATTCTTCCTCCTTCTAACCTTTAGCTTTAAACCATTGACTGAAGTTAATGAGAACCTCATTTTCTTATGCATTGCTAGCCCAGTTTTCTGTGTTTAACCATTCTTATGCTAAGCTTTGTCCATTTGACCTCCAATCATAAACCTACCTCTAGAAACATTTTGATGGGTGTTGGGATTATCCTCCTATAATCTGAGGGTGACTCTCATCACTAAAAGACATGACACAAGGTTCATGGGCTAAGTCTTCTACAATACTGTAGTTGTGGGCAGTCAATTTGTTGGGATTATGTGTCATGCATTGAACAAAACAATTTGGGGGGTGAAGCGGTGTGTCAACGGATGGATTCTTAATCTAAAGAGGGACATTAGGCTAGGAATAAGATGTTGATTCAGGAAAATTAGGAGGAGGCTCAAAAGTGTCATAGTTATTGGCTTGGGATTTAAAATTGATAATATGATCACACATAAAAATAGAAGCATTCGAGGAAGACCCATCATGGCAAGGGGTTCATGCCATGCCCCCTTGCAGAGGGTAAATATTTGTTTCAACCATGTGTTGAGGTTGATGGGGCAAAGGATAAGTTAATACGAAAATATTTTTGGGGCCCTTTTAATGTACCAAATAGAGATGTTTCTCATCATTCCTGGGATATTGCTGAGTAGGGTGGTCCTCCCCACGATCGTACAAGGGACTCGAATTTTGTTTTTCTCTTTTGTTCCCCCTCTTGATTGTTTTTCGTGGAGGCAGTTCCTTTCTCAATATTGGAATTTTTCTTCTTATTCCTCTTCTTTTTTCCTCCTAGTTGTTGAGGATTATTCGGTTACATGGACTGCATCGATTTCACGTTAGATATTTGAGTAGGGATTGTAGTAGTTTTAGCACTAGAGCCAGAATCTGAAAGGTGAGACAAAATAGACACGTGACTCATATGGTCCTCTAACTAGTGCATAGAGGCATGTGATATAGAACCAACCACACCATCGGCATGGGGTCCTGGGTTTGTATTATTTGGATCTATCGAGGAACTAGGACCATGGGGGATAATGTCATAAAGAGTACCTAACTAATATTAGAACAAATCTAAGTGTTGGGAACGCATAATGGCTTACTTGATAGCCACCTCGACCATAGATACATCCTTTGAAATGATTGGAAGGAGGGAATTGTTGAACCGCTCGATCAAGATTTTATCTAGGATATGGGCCTTGATCATCCTTCACCTTCATAGCCACTCATGTATATGATTAGAAATGTGGATGTTGGTATTTTGACACAGTGATGTCGATATCTTTGTTCCTATATCATATCGAATGGGTAGTTGGTAATGTGTTAGGAACACCATTGACAATTCATTGAATCTTTTGAAGGAAGCACCTTGTAACTCAATATACCACTTAGCAACACTTCTGATCAAGGATATCTGGAAAATATGCAGCCTCACACTATCAACCATATAGGAATTGGATTAGAACCACAAGTGATATGTCATAATGTGTATAGAGGGGTCTTCTCTTGGATTTTTATGGAAATTTGAAATGTGGTAATGTGGACATCACAAGGATGCACCCAGTCCCACTTGTCAATGGGATGGATGGTTTAAATACATTGGAATAAACACTCAGTCCTAACATGTTGGGAGGATTTCTAAATGAAGAAAAAGGTACACTAAGACATTCTATTACCTGCATGAGTATGGGTTCTTTAGGATTAGTCAAAGGAGGGTTAAATTTTGGTGGAGGACGTTTGAAGACCACTTCCACTTCAACCAAACTAGTATCCTAAAACCAAATCTAAGGTGCTTCAGATTCTGGGTCACCTATTTCACGTCGCTTGAAAGGTGGTTGTTCCTTCGTGATGGGTTCTATTCCTCGAAATCAACGAGACCAACATGGTAATTTAGCCACAGTGAAAATAATGTGCATAAATCCAAAAAAAATTCAACCTAAGGATGATGCAGAATATGAACCAAAGAGAATGCCCCTATTAAAATATAGGAAACAACAAGAAAACCAATGGCTCAGGGGGCCTTCTGAAAACAACCCTCTAGGTGGGATGAGGTCCCCACAATATTGGAGAGTGAAATTATGAGGAGAAGTTATGATGATATATGTGGAACATCCCTGCCCAGTGAAAGCACCATTGATTAAGGTGGGAACCCTCTAGGGGAACTGAGATCACGAATGAATATCAACCCCAATCACTATAGGAATGTCCCACCTACAACCACCTCTATTGGATACCTAGGAAAGGTCATTAAGGATACCACCTCAAAGTCAATGAGAAGATGAACATTCATAGGTCCGACCACATGTAATGGTAGGGTAAATATGCATGAAGCTTCTAAGGTGTTACCTCACATAGAGGCGAGGCACTAGTGAAACCCCCTTATATGTGTATTTGAAGCGATACCGCAAACACCAAAACAAGAAGAGAGGGGTAATCTCCCTACTTTCCTCGATGTGACCTCGTACTTGATTCCTATGTTAGAGGAGCTTCCCGACACATTGGTTGTAAAAATGGATTTTCACTTTTTAAGTATTCCTACGTTTCATTTTTGTGGCCTTGGATATTTCACTCTCCAATCCTATTCTAAGTACCTAAACCTATCTAACATTAGTTTTCTATCAAAGAAAATAGTCTAATTAGTTTTATATTACACAATTCATTTTATGGTTGTTGCTTATGTCAAAGGGAAATGGATGAAACATTTTGTGATTTTGTGACTCTTGACCCAACCAAGCAATACAAATATGCCAATGCAATTCATTCAATTCAATAAATTCTAGATATGGGATGGAAAAAAGATTTTTTTCTTTGTATATTTCATGAAAGAAATCTCACAGATCAAGCAACCATGTAAATAATTCAGATATGAGATTATTCCAAAAACTCAAACCAAAACCTTTCACCAACATACTCTTGTTCCTAATTCTTCAAAAGATCATAAGAATGCAAATGTTTACTTTTTGTTTTTCCAAATAAAATGCAAAGGTTTCTTAATCTAATGAAGAACACAAATGCAAATGGAAAACTAGCAAATTAGCAATAAAGGGTTGTAGGAAATTAGTAGTGATGTTGAATAATCCCACTCCAATGTCTCTACAAATATATCACCCAAAACGCACCTAAAAGGATAGATCTAACAATGACTGATAAACCTCAGGTAACAAATTTCGATGTTGGTTTGCTATACTTTTTGAGATATGCTTTGTGGAATTTATGGTTCCTAACTTCTCATGATCAGTTTCAAATAGGTTAGTTTTTCATTTTCACTATAAGTTCTTTTTGGGGACTCTTCATACTCTGAAAGTTTTACAAAATAGAGGATACATATAGAAGTACCTCAAGTAGGAATTTCAGATGTTGTTTCACTGCACTTTTTGAGATATGATCTGTGGAATTCATTGTTTCTAAATGGTCCTGAGTTTAATTTCAAATAGGTCAGTTTGGAATTGTTATGACCCAATGCCTTAAAAATGATAAGAAATCAACAAAATTCAGTCCACTTCGAGGTGGAAACCTCCTTTACAATATATAAACTTTAGAACACAATATGAGATGAGATAAGATGATCCTAATACTATATATCCTTGATATATATATATATATATAGGAGACAAAACGTTACAATTATAATGAAAGGGTGCAAAGAAGGTTTCTAGCCGACCTACTAGAAATGTAATAATTCAATATCTAGGGCATAATACTGAGTTTTATACATATAATGGGGCTTTGTCTAGGTCTTAACATGCCCTTCCCCTTAAAAAAGGTGTTTTCCTCAAGACTTGTCTAACCACAAATGCTTTTTCATGAAGAAATCATCTTCCCATGTCACCTCTTCCACTACTAGGTTCTTCCAATTGACGAGGTACTATGTAATTGCTCGATTTATCATCTTCTTAGTTCTCATTTCAAGGATTGTTTCTAGATATGGTATGATTTTCCCTTATTCATTGAGCTCTTGTAAAAAAATTGGACTGGAATCTTGTTGTCGATGACCTTCTTTAAGTAAGAAACATGGAATACTGGATGTACACGTGAAGATGGAGGAAGCTCCAATTTGTAATCCATACTTCCAATCCTTTGCAAAACCTTATAGGGGCCATAATATTTGGGTTCTAGTTTATTTTCCTTCTTTTGTTTCTTGAGGTACATTTGTTTGTATGGTTGTAGCCTTAGAAATACCCAATCCCCCACCTCAAATTCCCTTTCCCTGCGATGTTGATATGATTGTTGTTTCATCCTATTTTGTGCCATAACAAAGTTGTCCTTCAATAGTTTTAGGACCTCTTGTTGGTTCCCTATGTGTTCCTCCACTGCTTGAACCTTTTTATTCCATTTCAAGGGTGATGTGATTGATGGAGGATGATATCCATAAAGTGCTAGAAATGGGGACATTTTTTATGAAGTATGGAAGGATGTGTTGTACCACCATTCCTCTAAGGGAAACCATTTGACCCATTGTGTCTATTCATTGTATGCAAAGCAATGAAGATATCCTTCTAGAAATTTATTCACAATCTCAATTTGCCCATCATATTGAGGGTGGTAATATGAACTATGAGCCAATTGAGTACCAAAACAAGAAAATAAATCAATCCAACCAAAAAAAATTCAAAAGTTTTGGTTGCTTCTTATGTCCAAGAAAATGCATCCTTTTTTAATAATGTTGTTAGAGGTGCTACTATTTGACTATAGTTCTTGACAAATTTGCGTTAATAACATGTCAATCCTAAGAATCCTCTAAGTTTCTTCAAGGTTTTGGGAATTGGCCATTCCCTTATAGCTTTAATTTTGTCAGGTTCCACTTTTACACTTTCATGAGATACAATATGACCCAAATATTCCACTTCTTGAACTTGAAAGCCACACTTGGAAGGATTTGTGTAAAGTTGTTTCTCTTCCAATAGTTGTAATGTTTTGTCAACATGTTGTACATGCTCTTCCCAATATTTCATGTAAATTAGTATTGTTGGATTACTGAGAGGGGGGATGAATCAGTAATAGAGAAATTTAATCCTTTTTAACCATAAAATTCAATTATTATATCAATGTAGCATTATCATCCAGTAGTTGCATAGTAAATAAACAATGAACAATTGAACAATCATACAAATACACAATACACCGGTGTTTTACATGGAAACCCAAAGTAGGAGAAAACCACAAAATGTTTTTTCTTATATGTATTTAGGAATTAAATTCATTGGAAGAACCAACTTCCTTTGTTTTCTAGCTGCAACTGGAAGGAGGCTCCAACCCCCTAGTTTCTCAGGATGCAACACGAGGGAAGCTACAACTCCCCAATTCTCTGGCTATAACCAGAAGGAGGCTACAACCCCCTATGTTCTCTGTCTACAACCACCTGTGCTTTCCCCATCCAACCACCCTAAAATATAAGTAGAATGATGGAACCATTATCACACTATCACTGTGATATATACTACTGTAAACATGTACCAATCAACCTACACCAAACAACCTATAACAACCTGTACCAAACAACATGTAATCAACTTGTACCATAAACAAGTGCATCAACCATGAACCAATTTGTAGCTCAACCTGTACCATCAATGAGTGCATCAACCATGCACCAAATATGTACCAATCATGCATCAAATACATATAAACTATGACTCATCAAGATGTACCAACATCATCAACTATACACCTCATGTATGTGCCAACTCATCATCTACTTATCTCAACCATGTACCCAACATGTACCTCAACCAAAATCCCTCATCAATTTTATCATCCAAATCCGATTTGTAACTCTGTAATAGATCTAGTGTATATGATCACATACCTTCAAACCTTAACTTTAACAACAAGAGACTAGCATTTTCATCAAACTTTACTTTAGTCTCACATGACTAATTTTGGATTAGTCAACAACCCTAACTTGAAATAATAATAACTATGTACCTGTAATGAATAAAGATATGAAAATAGTAAAAAACAATTCTTCAATACATTTTATGCAATTCCCCTAGGTTTCACTACTTGGAACCTCTCATAAAAGGAGTTATAGAAAAAATGGCATACCTTGTTCAATTTTGGCTTATTCTATAGATCAAACTTGTAGAGCATGCCTCACACAGAATGTTTGTTGTATGGATATGCAAATAGTACACAGAATACCACATATTGTACTCTAACCAATACATTTGTTCTTATTGAATTTAGATCTCTTATGAATAATTTATGATGTTTTTACCCAAAATACATGTTTTAGAATAGTTTCAGGACTAGCCACAAACCCAATTTTCCACAGAGTGTAACTCCAAAAATACAATGACCCACAAGATGAAATAGTTATCACAACTGTATGGATATGTTTTGTAAACGACCTCCAGGTTTCATGGTATGAATCATTCTAGAAAAAATGTTATTGTTAAAATGGTGAGATGACCTGTAAATAACATACCTTAGAAAACATCATCAAAAGAATTTATCCTCCCTTGAATTTTGACCTTCTTTACTTCACCTTCCCTCTGAAATTCGCCTTATATATCCTTTGGTTACCTCATTCACTTGTAGATATTCAATATTCTCAAGTGTGATTAAATGAGAGACCCTTTCCTCTTATTTATACTTTTATGTAGCTTCCTCGACGGGTTACCTTCTAACTATCTTAAACCACTTTCCTTATTTTAGGGCTAACCCACTTTTAACCACTTGTCCACTTAGTAATTTATCCATTAAATTTATTATTTAAATAATTTATTTTGTATCCACTTTGAATTATAGTACACCCATCACTTCACTTTATTATTTAAATAATTTCTTATTTGCAACCACTTTGACTACTTTGACCTTTTGGGGCTTCTAGATGACTCATGAGGGTTCTCCAACTTCACATGGCCATAACTCTCTAACCGTGAGGATTTATGTGATGTTCCACATACCACCAGAAATGGAATGACATGTACTATCCCTCTAGAATAGTCTTACCTTAAAATATATTAAAACTCATACCATTATACATCAAACAAACTTTGGTCCATTACCCAAACCTTTGTGCTACCATAATTTGCTATCAGACTTTCTTCAAGGTTTGAAATCAATGACAACCAACCCAATTAATAAAAAATATCCCCCTTTGGCATTGATGGAAACACTCTGATGCAATATTGAAGTCGTATCATGCAATACTGAATTCATAACACTCATGCTCCCCCTGTTACCATTTCTCCCCCTAGAACCATTCCTTTGTGTTCTTCATCCGATAAATATCTCCCCCTTTCTCATCAATAGAAAAGGTATCTTTCCATCTAGGGTTGCTCCCCCTAACTAAACTGTCCTTGGGGATACTCCCCCTAACTTAACTCTTCCTGAAACTAATCTCCCAACCTAAACTATCCTCTTTATGGCGCTTCTTCATGTACATATAAGACATATAAGATAAGCAATCAAAAGCATTCATTTTGGAGTAGAAATTAGTTCGCGTTTTTGGCGAAGATACTCAAAGGATTCCCATCAAAGTGGTTTTGTAAAGATGTCTTCCACTTGTTATTTTGTGCCCACATATTCAACTCTGATGTTCTTCTCTGCAACTTGTTCCCATAGAAAGTCATACATGATTGGAATGTTCTTATTCTTGGAGTGCATCACCAAGTTGTTTGAGATACCGATGGCTCTTGTATTATCACAATAGATTGGAATGGGCTCATGACACTCAACCTGTATATCTATTAGAGTTTGTTTCATCTATAGAACCTGTGTACAACATGTTGTTGCTACAATATACTTTGCTTCGGTTGTAGATAAATATATTGATGAGTTTTTCTTTCTTATCCAAGATACTAAACACTCACCCAATTAGAATGTTGCTCCACTGGTGCTTCTTCGGTCATCAATGCAACCTTCCCAATCTTCATTTGTGTAGGAAATAAGTGATAGATCCTTTCCTTTTGGATACCATAATCCAAACTCTTTTATTCATTTGAGATATCCAAAAATCCTTTTCACTACTAAGACATGTGATTCCTTTGGTGCTGCTTAAAATCGTGCCACCTATCCAACTTCCTGCATTACATATGGTCTAGAGGATGTCACATATAGTAAGCTACCAATCATTGACATGTATTTCCTTTGGTTTGTAGACTTTGAATCATCATCTTTACTCAACTTGCAATTGGTTTTCATAGGAGTAGTAATTGGTTTGCAATATTCCATTCCAAACTTCTTTAACATTTCTCTTATATACTTTGTTTGAGAAATAAAAATTCCTTGGTTGCTTTGACATATCTGAAGACCCATAAAGAAGGATAGTTCTTCGAGTAATGACATTTCAAATTCATTTTGCATATCCTTTGAAAATTTATGGATTAACCTGTCATCGTTACTTCCAAAAATAATACCATCAACATAAACTTCAATTAATAAAATACCATCTTGAGTTACCTTGATGTAGAGGTTGTTGTTTGCACTTCCTTTTATGAACCCTTCCTTTTGTATATATTTATCCAGTCTAGAGTACCATGCTCTAGGAGCCTGTTTTATACCATACAAGGCCTTCTTTAATTTACATACATAATCTCTTTTCTCTGACAACTGGAATCATTCTGGTTGTTCAATGTATACTTCTTCTTCAAGTTCCCCATTCAAAAAAGTTGATTTCACGTCCATATGATACACTTTAATATTCTTGGAGGATGCATAAGATAAAAGAAATCAAATTTCTTCCATTCTGGAAACTGGGGAAAATGTCTCTTCAAAGTCAATTCCTTAAACCTCTGTGTATCCTTTACATACCAATCTAGCTTTGTTCCTTGTAACATGTCCATCTTCATTAAATTTATTTCTGAAAACCCACTTTGTGCCAATCAAATTCTTATTCTTTGGTCTTGGAACCAATTCCCAAGTTTCACTCTTCTCTATTTGATCCAATTCTTCATCCATGGCCTTATTCCATAACTCATCCTTGCCTACCTCTTCAAAACCATTTGGTTCAATCGTAGATAAGAGTGCTAGGTGTGTTTGTTTTGGTGAATAGATTCTTCTTCCAGTATCAACTCCTGCATCCTTGTTTCTAATAATATGATCTGAAGGATGATTCTTCTATACTCATTTTCTAGGTGTCTTTGGAGGCACTTGTTGAACTTTCTCTTCTACTTCATCTTCTACTTCTTCTTCGTAAAGTTGTTCCATTGATTCTGTTGTGCCCATTTTGTCACTTGGGTGAGCAAAATAATGGCACTTGCATGTTTAGTTGCGACTGCTAGACAAGACAAAAGTTTGTGAGTGGGTTAAACAAGCCAAACACATGTAATAAAAAAATAAACAAACTAAAACAACTAAGAAAATAAAAACTAGAATGCATAAGAAACTTAGAACCATAAACAATCAACCAATGAACAAGATAATTCCACCAATGGATAACTATATTAGTAGGCAAAACATGGTAGAGAAAAATGAAGACTTATGGGTCCCCTCATCCTCTTTGGGAGGGCTCTTGAGTTCCCTAATGGAGAGATCTTCTTACAATGGAAGAAAAATGGCAAATTATGAAAAAAATCAATGCCTATTTCCTCAAGAGGTGAGTGGAATGGCCTAGTGCAATGATGCTTGAATACTCCAAGGAGAAAAGAGGATTCTCACAGGAGAATTGAGCCAGCATAACAATACTATGAAAATATTGGTTTCTTAGTGTACCCATGGATTTCATTTATATCATTTCTTTGAGGAAAAATATAATTGGTTCTTGGTGTGAACAAGGGGCCTTTTAGGGCACCCTTTGGTCCTTGACCAACCCCCCATTCAGATTTAGCTCAGATATGGAGGTCAAATCATGTTGGGAGATGGTCCATAAGTGGTTGGGGGGTGAAAAGAACCATAAATGCACCGTTCATAGGAGTGTCTGTATTTTCTCATACACAGTTGTGAATTTGGCTCATTATGTACTCTGAGGGATTTTTTGGCCCGTGCACTTCCTTTAGTAATTTTGCACATGTAATTTTTTTCCCAATTGTATAGTTTTTTCCTTTTGAAATGTATTTTAGTGCTGCAAGTGAACTAATTGTTGTTGGCATTGTTGTATTTCTATAACCAGTTGCATGCAATGTTGCGAACGAAATTTCAGTGATAAGAGATGCCCCCTGATGTGTGAGGTTAGGAGCATATGTATAGCCGAAATACATCAATGTTTCTTCTACTGACAGTTCCATTGTAAGGAAGAGTGTTGAGAGGAACTGCAAGAGCGATCTGTCAGAAGGAGAGGGGAAACTATGGGATCCAAACCTTTCTCTACGGAGAAAAATAAAATTTGTATAGAAATGAGGTGGGCATGCCCAATTCTCATGTCATGTAACACAAAAATGTAAGATAGTAACTGAAGATGTAATATGATGTAGATAACTGCAGTTCCCTCCTAGGCAGTTGATAATGGTAGATGAAAATTTTGAATGGTGAACATACTCTGAAATGAGGCAAGGACGCTTGTAACAAGTTTCGGTGACTCGTAGGCATTGATGGACTAACAAATTTAGAGGTCTTCAGTTGGTATAAAAAAACTGCAATAGCCCCATAGTAAGACCCACTGTAACATGAGATTTTGCTGAAGTCGAATGTTATGTGGGTTAATGGAATCAAAGAGAAATGATGATTCTCTCTATAACATATGAGACTCCTCATGGTAATGAGAGTCAAGATATTGCCGCCCTTCTAGAAACTGTGTTGATGTCGACAGAAAGGGAGATGCGAATTCTAGAAGAAAAGGGCTTCGTGAAATCCAATGAGATGAGATCAGGTACCAATAGGAAACATGAATGAAGTCAATATGTGGTGAGACTCGAGACTGCCCTTGGTTCGGGTATGTTGAAGGATGATTGGAAGCAACCGTGAAACTGTATCTAGTGTCAGGGGGATGAATAGATATGGAGTTAAACTATGGCGAAGTCTTGAAAAAGTGTAAAAACTCAGAGATTAGGGGTACATGGATTTTGGGATACTCAAGATTCGTGAACGATGTCAGAATGAAAAAAGGAGAGTGGATGCCCCAACCAAGGGTGACATGGGTTGTGTTGTTGGGAAAAGAAGGTCATTGGGTCGATGACAAAAAGCTAAGTAAATGATGGAAACAAAGGATTTTTACAATTACCAAATAAATAAAGAATAATTTGGGATGAGTGTACAAATACAGAAACGGGTGCCCCAATGCAATATGTATTGGCCTTTGAGGGCGCAAGTTGCGAAGATAACTAGTGGAGGGTGGGGGGCCCAAGAGTGGGTTTTGGTAAGAGGTAAATGGATGGAAGGGAATCTGCATATGGGAAAACTGATGGTGGATGAGATGGAGGGATAATGATATTGTAGAGGTGCAGTCATTAGAACCAAGATGATAAAATATGGGAGCCCATTGGAAAAACTAGCAGTATGATGAGAATAAGTATGTGGATTATTCTCGGAAGTGCATAAGACTATCGGGACTCCCATACCTAGGGGGTGAAAGAAGCACGAGTGTCAAGTTGCCAAGGGGAACTATGAATGGGAAAATTCATGTGGGGGAGAGTGATACCGGGTGACGACACCAAAATGTAGTGGAGGTGATGGTACTATAGAGTTGAATGTAAGGACCCTAAAGGTGATGGTATTGTGCGCAACTATTTATTAGACATTTTCACATCAGTGCACAGTTGTGTAAAGTACAGGTGTGCATGTGTGTGCACCTCTCAAGGTGACACCTTCACATTGATAAACAATTATTTTTCAGAAATGTGTGCATTAGTGCACATATGTGCAAAGAACAAGCATGCACATGTGTGCCCCTATGTGGGTGAAAGTTTTGCATTGGGGGCAAGGCTAAGAGTGTTTGAAATTTTGAAGTTTTTTGATGTTTTTTATGGATGATGAGGGATGACCAAGTGTTTTTGTGTGGATTCAAGTGATCAATTTGTGATGGGAGAGAACTATGCCAGTCCATTAGACAGAGAGAGACTGGGAGCATCACTGAGAGGCATTGAGAGAGAAGCCAGGCATTCGGAGGCACTTGGAATCATGTGGGTTGCTCAAGTTTTTTTACTATCCCTTGATACAATCGCAGGAGTTCCTGCTACAACATCTTATATCTATGTGGAGCACTGATCTGCAGTGTTTCATTGTTAGGGGACAACATTTGACACTCTCAGCTATGGAGGATGTGTACGTTCTGATGGGCTTCCCATTCCGGAGGATGGCCCTTCCTGTTGACCCCCAGCTATCAGGGGATGAGAGATTGGTCAACTTGACACATTGCCACTATTTAGGACCGAACTCGATGTCAGGTTCAGTTGTTCATATTGAGGTGATTGATGAGCTCTTAACTCATTGAATCGCCTCCATGGTAGTGAGGATCTATGGATCCTTGGAAACTCAACGAATCACACGAGGTCAGATGAGGATTGTGGAGAGGGTCCTGGATGGGGACTATTTTTCCTAGGGGCTGATGTTGCACTCCAGGATGATGGGACAGATTCATCAGTGTCGGACCACCGACTCTGGTGAATTTGCATTTGGGTCGATCATAGTGGCCTATGTTTTAGAGAGGGTGCCCCTTTTTCACCCTAGGATTTTGTTGGTGCCTTCAGGTCTGAGTGAGTCGTGTCCAATGCGGTGGGCCCATGTGTTGGCACGAAATGGGGGAGGAGAGGGTGGCCATTACTTAACGACCATTGTGGCACACGTGTGGTGTCATATGCCACATGTGATACTATGGTACCCATATGATGGTATGGAATATCATCATGATCCTGACATGATGTTACCTACTGGGGAGGTTTGGGATCAGATAGGTATGTTTATGTATTTATGTTTTGTGATTTTGATAGCGTAGCATATGATTATGTATATATGGATGATGAATCTACCTTTGGTGTTTGTGTTTGCAGATGTGGGGCCTCGAGGCCATGAGGCCGAGATGGTCAGGGAGTTGGCTCACTAGGGACCATCACGACCGTCGTGGGCAGGATAGAGGCGTAGGAGAGATGATGTTGGTGTTGGGATAACACATGAGATGAGGGAAAGCTAGAGATGCATACTAGATGATTCTTGTGTTGGACCAACACGTGATATGTAGGCAGAGGCTGGAGGGGGGATGGAGGAACTTCGTCGACCATTCGAGGAGGTTCTACAGGGTATGTCGTAGGGTATGTGGGCCCACATCTAGGATGAGAGGGTCCTGGATCGGCGTGTCGGTGTGATAACGGAGTGGTGGACCTTGATCCATTGAGCAGTTATAGTGGGGGCATCGATGACAAGTCGACTACTCCCTGGACTTGGAGGGCCCCCAACTAGTGGGGCACCTCCAACTGACAGAGGACATGGGGGGGAGATCTTGGGAAACCATGAGTGTCAGTTTTGTGTTTGTATAGGTTTTCGGGCCCATTTTGTACAGGGTAGTTAATACCCATTTTATATAGGGTATGGGGTACCCATTTTGTACCTATAGGGGTGAGGGGACTCACTGGCATATGAGCGATGTATATTGCATATTGTAAACATTTATGACATTATATATATATATATATATATATATATATATATATATATATATATATATATGTGGACACATATGTTTGGCTCACTTTATGTCTTGATGTGTTTATGTTTTTGATGATTTATGATGTCTTAATCTATATGCTTTGACAAATGGATGATGCTTATGCATATGTGATGATGTTTTGATGTGATAAATGTCAATCTAACACTAGGTTATCCATATTATCTGCTATTTGGTTAAATTTTCTTGGAATATGTGTAAATGTGATTGAATAAAAGTTGTGAGATAAGATTCTAACTTGCAGTTATTTGTGAAAGAGTCAAGGATCACGGACACAATATACATTTTTGAGATGCAGGACGACAAGATGGGAATATAATAAATTGTTAAGGTCAAGAATGAGGCGGTGAATGGCCTCAACGAGGAGCCCAATGACGACAATGTATTCTTCTTGGTTGTTGGTGACTGAGCCCAAACATATGTCGCTCGAGTGGAGCAGTTCATGTGAGGGGGTATAGAGGGCCCAAGTGCCTGAAGAGAGATTCTGTGTCTAGTGGCTAGAACCATCAATGTAAATGATGTGGTAGGCTGATGGAGGATGCATCTGTCAATAAAATAGATGGTAGATTAGACATAAGGAGTGGTGGCGAAAAACAAGACTAAAAACTCTACAAATGTGTACAAAGAAAAATCCTAAGGTAGAATGGCTATGCTCAGGCATAAAAATTCTTTAAGTACAACTTGTTGATGAGTTCTTTGAGAGGATAGCCTTCTGGGGAGGCCAGTATGTATGTGCCTTTAGTGAGGTAATGTTGGATGATGTAGGGTCCATGCCATAATTATTCAAATTTCCCATGTCTGAGAGTATCGTGGGAAACAACATAGGCTAGGATGAGATATCCTTTGTTGAATGAATGAAGGTTGGCATGTAGGTCAAAGGTGGCTTTGGACCATTTTTTATCTTTCTTGTTGTGCTGTAATGAAGATCGACGATCTTCATCCAATGAATCTAAGCTTAGCAAGTGTTTCT
This sequence comes from Picea engelmannii, assembly GCA_009831015.1. Classification (NCBI taxonomy): domain Eukaryota; kingdom Viridiplantae; phylum Streptophyta; class Pinopsida; order Pinales; family Pinaceae; genus Picea; species Picea engelmannii. The sequence continues at coordinate 78,167 of ML784162.1, read as the reverse complement.
CCATTGGAGAAGTGTCAGGTAATAGTTCGATGGTAGTGTGTAATGTGGGAATTTAGCACTCGATAGGGAGGGTAGCCTCAATCCCATGGACGAGGTGGAACGGTGTAAAACTGGTGGAATTCTTTACTGCAGTGCGATAAGCCCATAATGATGAAAACAACATATGATGCAAATTGGTCTTATGTTCATTGACAGTGCATTGTAGCATGGTTTTGAGGAATTTGTTGATAGTGTCAACCTGTCCGTTGGACTGGAGGTAGTATTGGGAGGAAAAATCATGGGAGACGCCTAACTTTGAGGAGATTTTTTTGAAGATCTCATTGTCAAAGTGTTTTATTTGATTTCATACTAACTGTAGTGGAACTCCGAATCGGTTAATGATATGGTTGAAAAAAAAATGCGTTGTTGTGTTTGCAGCATTATTGAAAGTGGGCATGGTTTTGGCCCATTTGGTAAAGTAATCCACTACCATGAAGAGTAGGGTATCTATTAGTGGGGTGTCCCTCTCTTTCACATAGTGCACAAGGAGGTTGAAATCGAGGAGGAAGTAGAGTTGTGGGTTCTTTATTCTTTCGTCGACCCCCAACAATGGAAGTGGTGCTAACAGTTGGGGGTGAGGGTGGTGCAGCCAGATCCTGTATTGAAATATGCATCAGGATTCCCTCTGGCTGAGGAGGGAGAGATGGTTGAGGAACCATCGTGGGTGGGGTGGGTGTAGATACCATACCATGATTGAAAGCACCATGTTTGGAAGGGTAAGCGTTGCGACTACCTAAAATGATTGAACTCTAGGTGGGGGGTAGAATAAGGGAATTTGAGTAATGGCTTGAGGGATTGTCTCCCAAACCAGGATTTTCCCCTAGAGGGGGGGGGGGAATCAAAGATAATTGGTGCAATAGGGTTCTTAAGGAATTCCTAAGGTAATATTTCTTCAATTGGTGGAATTTTGAGGTGTGGAGAGCCCTCAGTGGCAGGAATGGTGTCTCCGGTGTTGGTTCCATTAGAATATATGACACTCACTTGTGTTGAAGGGTGTATGATAGGTGGTGCTCCATGGTATTCCCATAGCAAGGATGGGTCCTTGAAAATTATGGGGCCCATGTCAATGAGTGAATAAGCATCTGAGCTAGTGCTGACAAGAGGAAAGATGTTATCGATGTTGGTGGAGTGGTTAGGCTTGTAATGTGTAATTTGGTCGATGGTGACGATTTTCTCGTTGTGGGGGAACATCATCAATCGAAACACAGAAGAGACTAATCCTATCATAGCATACATGTAGCTATGTCCAAACAAGATATTGTAATCAATCAAGGCATCGATAACTTCAATTTCGATAAGGATGGTTTTCCCCCTGAGTTCGACAGGGACATTTTGGAAGAGCCCTTCAAGGGAGGATTTTCGACCATCATAGGCTCTCAAGGTGATGACAAATGGTACTAGCTCAGGGGAGCCAAGTTTCTGCCATACATTTTTGAACATGATGCATGTGGATGCACCTTCATCAATGATACACTGATGAACTGTGATGTTTTGAATCTTTACTGGTATCTGGAAAGCTACCAGAGAAGGGAGGTGTGGTTCTCTGCTATCGAGATCAAATGTAATGAGTCTAGTATCAGATGGTTTGACTGCACCTAAGGTGGAAAGTAAGGATTTACACTGAGTTGGACGGGTTTGGAGGACCTCTAAAACAAACATGGTTGTAGGATACTATGCCAAGTCATTGACCAGACTGTAATTTTGTTCTTCCCTAGCCTGAGGGTTATGGGCATTTCGTCGTAATGGAATGTGAGGTATACAAATGGTAGGTTGAGTATTAGGGAGTAGAATCATAAAGAGTTTTACAGCTTTATCTAGAGCCATTTCTAAGGTGGTTGGAGTAGATTTAGGGGGTGCGTTGTATTGACGACTGTGCATTTTCAAAATAATATCTTCTTTGCTAGTGAGGAGGACATTGCGATCCGTCGAATTTTTAGGGTGGATGGGCCTTGGGTTTTGATACTTCCCCATTTTTGGTGGGGCAGGGTGTACCTCATGTTGGATATTCATCACACCTTAGTGTGGAATAGGATTTTTCAAAATGGTCGGGGGTAGTTATTGCAAGTACTGTTGTGGGACCTGTTGAGGGGCAGGCGGCACTAGAGGACATGACACATTCAAAGATTCTTTCATCCTTTTGAATTCAACAATTTGGTGGAAATGGTGATTATAATGTCCTTACTCACTGCAAAGAAAGCAAGGGAAGTTCATCGTGAGGTTTTTTTTGTTGTTCTTTCCTTGGATTTTGATGTTATTGTCCCCTTTGGGGTTCTGGTTACCTTGATTATGGTTTCCCCCAGCAGGTTGGTTTTGTTGGGGGTTATTTCCACCTGGTCCTAGGTTATTATTGTTTCAGTTTTTTCCTTTCTTCTTGGAATTATTCGACTGATGAGACAGATTGGCCATATTCAATTGTTCAAAAGTATGAAGTTGTTGAATGGGAGAGGGTTGAACAAAGTTAACGTCGACATGTAACCGTCCATGTGGAGGAGCCACGGGATGTGGGTGACCAGGAAATTGAAAGTACATATTTTTTTGTGGCAACGATCTGTAGGGTGCATAGGAAGGTGAAGTGATTTCATTAGTGCCTAGGTTATATGATGAGGTAGAAGGTGAACCTGAACTTGGTTGAGAGGTTAGACACATCATGGGTTTCGGTGAGGGTCCACTCATGGGTGGGGGGGAAACAAGATATGGTGGTTGGTAAGGGGGAGGAGTGTAATAATATGGCCCTCCATATGGTTGCGGATATTGAGGTGCACCATAAATAGGTGGTGGTTGGTTGTATAGGTTGTGGTGTGTCATGGTACCAATCAACCCATCCACAACATGAGACATTCCAAGTTTCTCCTAGCCAAATGGTATGGGTATGGGTGCATCAGGTAACACTATGTATAAGTAAACTGACTGGGCATAGATAAGGTCAATATATTGGGCCTTGTTGATGGATTCCTCTTTGGACTGAGGAAAAGTGGATGCTACATCCTTGGAAAGTATAGAGACAAGTGATTTTAGAAACCAATCGAGGCGTTGTTCTTTGGTGGTTTCTGCTTTACATAAACTATGTTGCCGACACCATTTGTGGATGTGGTCAAAAATATGCATAACTGAGGTTTGTTTTCACTTGGAGAGTAGTTCTAAACTAGTGTCATGATGAATTGGTAGTTGAAAAAATGACAAAAAGGATTTGTCCAAGGATTCAAAAGTGACATGGGACCCTAATTTTGTTTCCACATACCATTTGGTTTATGGACTAGTGATTTTTCTTTGAAATAACATTAATAGGATGGAATCATCCATGACATTGTTTGAAGAGAACCATAAGTGGAATGTCATGACGTGGTTGGCAAGATCTTCCCCTAGTTTACCTTCAAATTTTGGAATATCTGAAGGTAGTTTGGTAGGCATATTGGGCCATGTGGGGTAATTCATGAGTTTAGTCAAATAAGGAATGTTGAGAGACACCAATTATGGCATAGGGTAATTTGGTGGAGGATTATTTCCAACCATTGTGTAAGTAGGAAGTGGACTTGACCCTTGAGAGTGATTTGGTGGGGTTGTACTTCTACTTTGAGAAGAATTTCCCCCCCCGCCTCCTTGTGAAGGAGAGCTATTGGATGGATCTCCTTGGGAATTGGACCCAAGTAAAGCAGAACCAAGTAAATTTGATCCAAAAATAGTAGCACTCACGGGGGTATGATATGGTTGATTCAGTGAGTTAGCAAGACTAGAAACTCCTCCTATAATAGGCAGGAGGTTTTGCAAGCATCTAGAATGGTAGGGATTCTATGGGTCCCCTATGATGTTCGACTAACAACATGAATGTGTGAAAATGGTGATGAGAGAAATAAATGAACAAGATATTTGTATAATTTGGACCTTCACAAGATAATATAACTCACAATTGCATGTAATCAAATCAACATCACACATAAATCAATTGTAAATAAACAAACATGTGGGTAGGTGGATTTTGTCCACGTGGGGGAACAAATAAAACAAATTCTCATGTCCTAAAAGATGTATCGTCCTTCCTCTCAAATAGAATTGTACCTTCCAAGAGAACTCAAGAGTGGGGTCTGAAGCCACTGAAAGAGGAACCAGTGAAGGATGAAATAATCAGTTATAATGAGGGGTAGAGGGTGCATATCCCAAAAGAGCTGATGATATTTACCAATAGCCACAAAAAAACTGATCAAGGTGCAATTGAAGCCCACAATTTCCACCTGGGTAGATATCCTAAATTTGGTCACTAGCTACCTCGATCAAAGTGTGACATTTATATTTTCGGCCTCAGAAATGGGTCACAGGCTGGATCCCTTCCAAGTGTTGGGTGACTCAAGGGGGGGCTCACAGAACAACTGGACCTTGGCCTTCAACCCTTCATGGGCATCTCCCTACCTTATGGTGTATGAACACTTGACTTGGAGGATTTGAAAGTTCCCTATTTGTCAAATTGTTAAGGTCCTAACCCACACATAGGTAGATCAATGTATTCAGATGTAATAAAGGTCAATATTAATAAGACCTTTCAATAAAATAGAATAAGGTGGATGTAAGAAGACCTAATAGAAGCTTTTGCTTCTAGAAGGATCCTCCTCTAGATGCTTCTTTTTAGTATAAATAGGAGTCGAGGGTATGAGAACCCTAGCTTGGATATTATTGTAACAGAGCGCTGCTCGATTGGAGGTTTCCCCCTCGAAGAGGCCTGTGAACATTGCTATCTGATTCAAAGTGTTATTTCTGTTGCTATTTCGCATATCATTTCTGTGTATTGTGAAGATTATGCTGGATATTTTACTGTTATTCTGTCATTTCTAGCATTTCGTTTATGTTCTGCATATTTTATATATCTGGTATCTTGCAAGTGGTATCAGAGAACTTTCCTTGGCAGAAATTGT
>ML784162.1:57127-68273 GCA_009831015.1 Picea engelmannii | reverse complement strand
TTAGTATAAATAGGAGTCGAGGGTATGAGAACCCTAGCTTGGATATTATTGTAACAGAGTGCTGCTCGATTGGAGGTTTCCCCCTCGAAGAGGCCTGTGAACATTGCTATCTGATTCAAAGTGTTATTTCTGTTGCTATTTCGCATATCATTTCTGTGTATTGTGAAGATTATGCTGGATATTTTACTATTATTCTGTCATTTCTAGCATTTCGTTTCTGTTCTGCATATTTTATATATCTGGTATCTTTCACAAATTCTAATGTTTGAAAATGTGAGAACCAGATAACAAGGAGTTATTTGGATGCCTACCCCCAAGATCCTACCTAGACTAAAAATTTCTCTTGGCACCTCTTGTGGAAGAAAACTTAGTGAGTTTTTAGAAAAAAATCTAGATGTGGTGGGCTGAGATATTGGGGGTGTGAACCAATCTCATTTGAATTAAGTGGGTGTGGATAATTTCCCCCAAAAAATAGTGGGATGTTTCAGAATTCCTTTGGATAAAACCTACTTCAATCTCCACAATTCAAAATGGAAATTATGTGAGTGAGGAGTGACTTTGTGTGTGAGAAAGTGAAAAAATGCACCAAATTTTAATAAGTTAGGTGTGAATTTGCAACATGTGAACTTCCTGTGGTCCTTACAAATATTCATTACCTAGCTTATTAAGTGTCATTAGTAAAACCTTGCATAATTGTAAAATCCCTAAATAAATAGCATGTCGAAATATGGGTCCTTACCAATCCTTTAAACTCCCTAAATGTTGTTTACACTAAGAAATATTGAAAAAATATCCTAGATTGCAAGCATGTCGGCATGTATGGGCCCATTACTTTGATCTTTAAAATTCCCTAGTGATGTAAACTAAGAAAGAAATTTCAAGAAACTATCTTAGGTTTGCGACATGTGGGCATGTATGGTCCCTTACAAATTTAAGATTATTTCAAAAGAAACTAAGAGGAGCCATAGGGGGGCTTTGTCCTCTCCTAAATATTTTTTATTAAGGGAGATGAAATGTCCCTTTAACCACATTTTTTATTCTCAATACCACTCTATGGTGCGAGAGAAGAGCATACTCAATGATCAAAGTTAATTTTTGGTCCCAATGTAAGTGTTTTTATATGTGATAGCAATAATTTCAACTTAAATTTTACAAACCAAACAAGCCATCCATGTGGCAACCAAAGAAAAAGAGGAGAATATTTGGTTCCTTTTTACCCCCTCAATTCCTAGGTTTAGCTAACCTTTCATATGGTAAAGAATAAGTAGAGTGCATGGGAATTCCAAATTGTATGAAATAAAGAATCTGAAGGCTAGGTTTTGTGTCTGTTTCGTCACTTATGTGAGAAAAAAAGGGCACTTACAAGTCTAGTTGGGCCTGCTAGACAAGATAGAGGTTAGTGAATGAGTTAGATAATCCAAGAACATGAAATAAAAAAGAAAATGAACTAAAAACAACTAAGGAAACAAAAATAGAATGCATAAGAAACTTTGAACCAAACTCAATCAACCAAATGACCACGATTATGCCACCAATGGATAACTATATTAGCTAGAAAAACACCATAGAGAAAGGAGGACTTATGGATCCCCTCTTCCTCCTTGGGAGGGCTCTTGAGTGCCCTATTGGAGAGCTCTTCTTACAATGATAAACAAGAAAGAAAATGGTGAAGAAATGTTCCTAGAATGCTCCAAGAAGAAAAGAGGATTCTTGAAGGAGGATTGAGACAACATAACAATACTATGATATTCTTAAATTCTTAGTGCACCCATGGCCTCCATTTATAGCATGTCTTTGAGGCAATATCCAATTGGTTCTTAGTGTTAATAAGGGGCCCTTTAGGGAACCCTTTGGTATTTCACCAGGCCCCCATTTAGATTCACCTTGGATTTGAGGGTCAAATCAAGTTGGGAGCTGGTCCATAAGTGGTTGAGGGGCGAACAAGAACCATAAATGCACCATTCATAGGAGTGTACATATTTTCTCATACACAGTGGTGTGTATGGAACATTGTGCGCTCTATGGGTTTCTTTGACCCATGCACTGTGTGCATGCTTCCTTTAGTGTTTCAGCACATGTCAATTTTTGTCCAGTTGTATAGTTTTTGCCTCTTGGAAATGCATTTTTGGTGTTGCAGGTGAACTAATAGGTGTTTGGAACTATTGTATTTTTGTAACCATTTGCATGAAATATTGGGGACGAAATTTGAGTGATAACACATGCCCCCTGATGTGTGAGGTTAGGAGCATATGTATAGCCAAAATACATCAATGTTTCTTCTACTGAGAGTGCCATTGTAATGAAGAGTTATGATAAGAACTGCAAGAGAGATCCTGTCAGAGGGAGAGGGGAAACCATGAGAACCAAATCTATCTCTAGGGAGGGAAAATAAAATCTGTATAGAAACGAGGCGAACATGCCCCATTCTCATGTCATGTAACTAAAAAATGTAAGACAGTAATTAAAGTTGTATGTTGATGTAGATAACTCCAGCTCCCTCCGAGGCGGTTTGATAATGGAATATGACAATTATGATGGTGAACATACTCTGGAAAGAGGCAAGGACGTCTGTAAGAAGTGTCAATGACTCGTAGGCATTGATGGCCTAACAAATTCATAGGTCTTCGACTGGTATAAAACAATTGAAATAGTCGCATAGTAAGACCCACCATAACATGAGATTTTGGTGAAGTCAAATGTTATGGGGTCAATGACATCAGAGAGAAATGATGGTTCTCTTTGTGTCATGCGAGACTCCTCATTGTAAAGGTAATGAGAGTCAATATATTGTCTCCCTTCTGGAAACTGTGTTGATGTCTACAGAAAGGGAGACGTAACTCCAAGAAGAAAAGGGATTCATGAAATCCACTAGATAAGATCAGGAACTGATAGGGAACTTGAAAAAAGTCAATATGCGGTGAGATTCAAGACTACCCTTGGTTGGGGGTATGTTTGAAGGATGATTGGCAGAAACCATGAAACTGTATCTAGCGTCAGGGGGACAAATAGACATTGGGTTAAATTGTGTCACAGGCCTGACAAAGTCGACAAACTTAGAGATCAAGGGTACATGGACTATGGGATGCTCAGGGTTTATGGACAATGTCAACATGAGTAGAGGATAGTGAATGCCCCAACCAAGGGTGACATGGGTTTCTTTTCCAGAAAAAGAAGGTCGTCAAGGGAAGCAACAAAAATATATGTAAATACTAGAAACAAAGGATTTTTTCAATTATCAAATGAATAAAGAATAATTTGGGATGAGTGTACAGATATAGAAATGAGTGCCCCAATGCAAGATGGCTTGGCCTGTGAGGGCAAAAGTTACTTGGAGAACTAGTGGGGGGTGGGGGGGGCATTGGTGGGTTTCTGTATGAGGTAAATGAATGGAACGAAATATGCAGATGGGCAAATTGATTGTGGATGAAATGGAGGGTTAATGATACTATGGTGGTGCAATCAAAATAGAACCATGATGAGATAACCTGGGAGTTCATTGGGAAAGGTAGAAAAATGATGAGAAGAAGTATGTGGTTGATTTGCGAAAATGTGTAAGACTATCGGGACTCCCATCCCTAGGGGGTGAAAGCATCATGAGTGTCAAAGTCCCAAGGGTGACTATGAATGGGACAACTCACGTGGGGGATATTTCTACCAGGTGACAGTACCAAAAATGCAGAGGAGGTGACAGTACTGCAAATCCAAATATAGGGACCTTAAAGGCAAATGTCGGAGGGTGTGACTGGACATGAAATTGATATTCAGAGACAATGATTACATGCCAGTGTCGATCATATACCTGAAGGGTCCATGCTAGTTTTTGATGGCCAAGTACCTACATGCATTAAAACCGAATACCCGACGTGAACAATATCTGAAGATAAAGAACATATAAAATTTATTTGATAATTTTGAACATGAGCATGAGTACCTGGACATGATGTGAAAAAAAATGGGCCGAGTGCATATGGTGACTGGGGAATATGATTGTGTAGGCGGCGGGACCCTGATCCCGTGGCTGAAGACGGATTGGGAAACAAAGACTCAGAGCTCTTGTAACAGAGTGTGGAAGTTTGGAAAAAGAGAATATATATGGTTGTGGGGCCCAGAATGCCACCTCATTTGTACCCTCTACTATAGTGAATTGATGAGAGTATTTGGAGGAGTTTTGAGATTATGAGAGTTTGAGTCGACTGATCTAGGATTTGCGAGAGTCGGGTTTGTGGTCCCATCCTCCTACACAGTAGCTAGTTCCTATTTTTTGGGTAGGGGTCATACGAAGGGCCATACTAGGGTATTTGTTAGGGGTGGACCCACTAATCCATGGGAGAAGGAAGGATACTCATGCTGAGATGTGTGGGTATAATTCCATACCTTGTGCATTATGTGCGGCTATGCTGAATACAATCGCGCATGGGGGTGTGTGGGTGGGAAAAATAGGTGTGCATGTGATGCGTGCCTATTCGAAATAAAGATGCACACTGTGTGAAACTATTTCTCAGACAGATGTGCATCAGTGTGCAAATGTGTAGAAAACATGTGTACATGAGTGCACACATGTGGGTGTGACAATTGTGCATTGATGCACAACTGTGCGAAGAACATGCACACATATGTGTGTGCTTGTGTGGATTACATCCACGCACTTGAGGCGAAGCTAAGAGGTTTTTGGAAACTTGAATTTGTTGGTATTTTTGATAAATGATGATTAATGACCGAGTGTTTATGTGTGAATGTAGGTGATACGGTCATAGGAGTACATGCTCCATTACTTGATATTGATGTTGAGCACTGATATGGAGTGCTTCATTGTCTGGGGGAAGCAGCTGAAATTCTTAGCTGTTGAGGATGTATATTTTCTAACGGTGTTCTCCTTTCAGGGAATGGCCTTGTCTACTAACCCCCAGTTGCCAGGGGATGTATGGTTGATATACCTGGCATAGGATTATTGTTTGAGGTGGAACCCGATGTTGGGTTCAATTATCCGCATTAAGGTGATGGATGTGCTCTTGCATCAGTGCATCATGACTATAATTGTGATGATGTATGGATCCTTATACAGTAAGTGGATCAATGGTGGTCAGCTAAGGATTATGCAGAGGGTCCTTAATGGGGATTTTTTCTCCTGGGGGATGATGTTGCATTCCAGGATGATGGGTCAAATTCACCGGTGTCGTACCACTGACTTTGTTGAGTTTTCTTTTGGATCCATAATGGTAGCATGGTATTTGGAGAGGGTGCCCATGTTGCGCCCTAGGGTGTTTGTAACACCCTGTTTCCCCCAGTCTGTAAAAATAACTATACTGACCAAGAACTATGGCAAATTCAAATATGTGAATGTTTGATTTGACGGACCTTTGTATAAAAGGTCGATGAATGTAAATTATGTTATGATTATGTGTTGAATGACTACTGAGAGGGGGGATGTGCTAAAAGAGACCACGATGGCTAATGAGATGTGGTGGAAGGGACCTAGAATGGTTGCGTTAACTTCCACCGAACCAATACCGTACTGGTTTTTACTTGCTCAAAGACCAAAGCAACTCTCTAACCCTAGAATGAATTACCTTCCAGGATGGTAGGTGGGGAGGCTCCTCAAGAGATAATGAGGGGATGGGGGCAAACCACCCATCCATAGAATCTCTCAAACCTGACCATGGATGGGGGAATTAACACCACATGCAATCTTGCAGAAAAGGAAAGAAAGGAAGTGTGGGGAACGGGAAGAGGGAGTGCTAGCAATAGGGATCACGAAAGAGAACAAGGAGGAACTTTGGAAATACATGGAGTTCTGAATAGAGGAGAAGGAGAGTAACCTTCATCCTTGACTTTCGTTGAGCTAGAAGTAGGAGATTGAATCTCAAGCATCGTGGTCTAACTTGGGGGTGGCTAGTGATAAATCCATTTGGAGTCACTGAGCCTACGGTTGGGTGGAAACGATCACCCCTCTTAGAAGTCATGTCACACCTAGTGTTTCTGATAAGTGCATATGTCATGTATTTTGAATTGAATATCCTGGATGCATGCTCATGTTTATACACTCATAAATGGTTTCTGTATAGAAGTGATTTCCTTGTGTTTGGATTAGGAATAATGGATGCATGTTTATACTTATATGACCATAATTGGATTATGTATAGAATGAATAAGTTCATAATACGAGTTCATTCCCTTGAGATTTGTCCCGTCTACTGACTCACGCTATGTCTTGGTTTAATTTCCCGAAGGCACCTCCTCCTGGGAAGTTTCCTCGCATTCCAGAGCCGGAGTAAGTTTCTTGAAAAGACTATCGTTATAGTAAACCCATGAGTTTACTCTACCCCTGTCACAGAATCCATATCTCAGTGAATTAGGAAGGATTTTCAGTCAGGTCACCAAGCCTAGGGATAATTACCCAAGAACCCTCTGAAGGATCATGTGATCTGAGTCTGGAAACCTTGTACAAGAAAGAGTAGTTCTCTCAGGTTTCAAAGTCATGGGAGTTCAAAGCCTCGAGAGCTTGAATCTAGTGAATCAAGATCAAAAAGGATAGAGAGTCCCATTTATCAAAAGAGAATACCCCCTCGTTTAGTAGACGAACGGTCGAAATTCTTTTGAAAATACCCCAGATTTGTCAAGACTGATGGATCTAGAGGAGGAGCGAAGGCATTAATACCTCGACCCCTTCATCCTTCGCAAGTAGTGATGGGATCCAGGACCATAGATCCAAGGATCTGTTGGAGCTCTATTGATCGTTGATCTTAACCCTTGCATAAGAAGGAGAGTGGACTCGACGAAGTCCTGAAAGTCCTGAAGTCTTTGGAACTATCCATCAACACAGGACACGTGGCAGTTGGGTAGCATTTCATGAAATCGCAATGTGATTATGGTCATTGATCCATGAGTGATCTAGACCATCGGTTTAGTGTAAATACATTTCGGTGTTTCAGTACCTGGGAAACCAAAGTGAAAGACCCCTCATCTTCGTAAGTGATGAAATCCCGGTATACAAAACCCCGACGCACTCTGTGGATGAGCACTAGGTCACAGGACAGGGTCATGTGGTAGGAAAGAGGAGTCCTGAAAGAATCTGGACCATCCATTTGTAGCGGATGCATGGAGAAGATCCAAATCCATCGGGGTTCTGGAGATCGAGGAAATAGGAGTGAAGACCTTGCCAAAATCCTGAAAGGTAGAATGTCAGGATTTAATACGGGTCGTTGATAAAATCGACGATCTAGACTATAGATCTGGATGATACCGGGCTTTCGGGTTTTGGGGATTGAGAAACAAGGGTTCCTTGCAACAGGAATCTTGAAAGTCGAGTTCCGATAGCGCCATCTGGTGTTAGCATGTGTTCACTAAGGTGATCGCATGGAGTAGGAAAAAGGGGAGCCAAGGAGCTCGTTAACCCCATTTCATGTTTTGACATTTCAAGGGACAGGGAGTCGGGGAGAGCTCGCACACAGAAATCCCAAAACGCGAAATTTCGAAGCGCCTTTTTGGTGAGACCTATAGTCATATCAAATGATCACATAGAGGAGGATAAGGGAAGGGATGGTCTGCGTTAGGCCCCATAGAAATTCGGGGATTCTGTCCCTCAAAGAAAAGATGAAAAATCTAGGTTGTCGTAGTGGGTATGTGACAAATTGGTATTAGATCATGGTTACAACACTTGGCCTTCTTGGGCTCATGGACGAGTTGCGTAGAATCTCCATTTGAAGTACTCTTAAAATGAGTAACTCTCTATCCTAACCCCCTTTATCAAAAGTCGAAGTTAAGAATGAAAATTCCTATTGTGTGTATGCATTTGAAAAATATGAATTATGCACTGATTGTGAATGAATATAATGTTGACTAACAACAAGTGTTTTTCCTGCACAATAAGTGGATGATCAACCATGGGAAAATGTAGACTCATAGAATGGTGATGCACCACGAAGTGGGGGATGGCTCCCACAATAGAGACAAAGAGTCTGATGAAAGGAGGGCAGTAGAGACCCCTCCAGATCTAGCTGAGACTATGAGGAGCCTCATGGTCAAACTATAGAGATACAAGGACGACAACGAGAGGTTGATAAAAGAGAAAGAGAAGAAAACATAAATTAATGCAGTCTTGCTGCAGAGTTTATCTGACATACAAAGACAATTGCAGTATGGACCTGACACCAGTCATGCGGACCGACGACAGACAAAGAAAAGTTGAAGTCTACCTGAGATACAGAAACATGGTCTTTTAAGTGGCCACACTGGGAAGAGCACCTCAAGAAAGGTCCACCCCAGAGATAAGGTACAAGCGTCGGACGATTCCTCTGGAGAGGAAACTGGTGACTTAGAGGGATATTCTAGTAACAGAACTAGTTCTTATTCCCGAAGAAAATGGAAGAAGCAAAATCATTCCAAAAATCATAATCTCAAAGAATTCAAGAAGGCCAAACCACCCTCTTTCAATGGTGAAATAAAGAAGGGAGAGGAAGTGGAGGCCTGGCTACTTGGACTAAGTAAGTATTTTAGAGTCCATGACTTCTCGGAAAATTTGAAAGCCCAAGTAGCCACTTTCAACTTGAATGGGAAGGCTTCCATTTGGTGGGAAGACCTTAAGAATGTAAAAGGGATTCACAAAGAAGACCTATCTTTGGAATGGTTTGAGAAATACTTTAGGAAGAAGTATCTGTCGAAAAAGTATTTCAACGAAAAGACTAAAGAATTCTATGAAATCAAGCTGGGGCAATGCACCATAGAGGAATATGTCAGCAGATTCCTCGAGTTTCTAAGGTACGTACCCTATATAAAAGTAAAAAAGGAAAAGGTGAAATGATTCATCAGTGGACTACCTAAGGACTATCAGAATAGGATTGAGTTTGATGAGCCAAAGACCCTAGAAGACACTATCTGAAAGGAAAGATATTGTTATGAACAACTTGGGCATCAGACAGAACCTCGTGAAGGCTGGAAGGAGAAGAATAGCTTGGGACTCCAGAAAAAGGGGTTTAAATCCCCAAGATTTAAAAACTATAAAAAGGACTGAAGGATGAGCTTCCCAACTTGAAGTGTACACCAGCAGAATTTACCCTCCCAGAGAGGAAATAAACCTTTTGGATCTACCCCAAGAAAGATTGATAACCCAAAGAAAGAACCCTTGAAATGTTGGGGTTGTGGAGAAGGACATCTATTGAGGGACTGCCCGCACCGAAAATAGAAAAGTCGAAGAATTTACAATCTTGAAGAAGCTACCACCGTCAATGACATGGCCAAGAGTATGCCACAAATTTATGCAGCCATGGATAATAAACAAGCTGACTACCAAGCTTCAGTGGTGGAGATGGAAGGTATGATCACCAACTATCTAGTGTCTATTCTAATTGACCCTGGTTCAAATTTGAGTTATATAGCTCCTAAGGTTGTTGATAAGTGTAAATTATAGCCATATAAACACGCCAAGACATGGTTGGTATAGTTAGCCACTGGAACCAAAATAAAGGTAGCAGAGGTCATACCAGCTTGCCAATTCACTATGGGTGAATTCCCCACCCAAGAAACCCTTAACATACTACCCCTAGGATCGTATGACCTGTTGATTGGTATGGATTGGCTAGCCACATATAAAGCCAGACTAGACTATTACCATAAAACCTTAGAATGTGTAAGTGACGAAGGAAGAAGGATAACCCTTCAAGGGCTCCAAAAACCTGTCTTGGTGAGATGAATATCAGCCCTGCAAATGAGAAAGTATTGCAGAAAGTGATGTCCACTATATGCGATACAGGTGTTGGAATCAGTTGAAGATGAAAAACCAAGCCTCGAAGACCACCCAACGCTAAGAGAATATAGAGATGTGTTTTTGGAAGAGGTACCGGGTTTACCTTCGAGAAGGGACATTGACTTCTCGATAGAACTTGCACCAAGAGTGGTGCCAGTGTCTAGGACACCCTATAGAATGAGCACACTCGAGCTAGTTAAGCTTAAATTACAACTAAAAGAAATGATGGACAAAGGCTATATCCGGCCCAGCATGTCTCCATGGGGAGCACCAGTCCTGTTTGTGAAAAAGAAAGACGGTACCCTCCGACTATGCATAGATTATAGACAACTCAATAAGGTAACCATAAAGAACAAGTACCCCTTAACTAGGATCGATGACCTGTTCGATCAATTGGGAGGTGCTTCCATCTTCTCAAAGATTGACTTGATATCTGGATACCATCAAGTCTGAATCAAGGGTGAAGACATCCACAAAACTGCCTTCAGGACGAGATATGGTCACTATGAGTTTGTGGTAGTACCATTTGGATTGACCAGTGCCCTTGCCACTTTTATGTGCTTGATGAACAATGTGCTCAACAAATTCCTAGACAAATTTGTACTGGTTTTTATTGAAGATATATTAATTTACTCCAAGAATAGAGAGGAACATGAGGAACATCTTAGACTTGTGCTTCAAGTGCTAAGAGAACATCATCTCTATGCCAAATTTAGCAAGTGAGACTTTTTCTAGAAGAAAATACATTACTTGGGCCATGTCATATCTGAAGAGGGAGTAGCAGTAGACCCTGGAAAGATCAGGTCTATAATGGAATGGCCTACTCCAAAGGACGTTTCAGATATCAGATCCTTTATGGGCTTAGCAGGATATTATAGGAGATTTATAAAAGTATTCTCCAAGATTGGTTGTCCAATCACTGCCCTCCAGAAGAAGGGAGCTAAATTCACGTGGACACAAGAATGTGAAGAAAGATTTCAATCCCTGAAACACCTTCTGACCCATGCACCTGTGTTGAAGATCACTGATCCTAAAAACGAATTCCTCGTGTGCACATATGTCTGTAAGGAAGGGCTCGGGGGAGTCCTTATACAAGAAGGAAGTGTAGTCTACTATGAATCCCGAAAATTGAATGAGCATGAAGCCAACGATGTGACCCATGATATAGAGCTGGCCACCATAGTGCATGCCTTGAAAATGTGGAGGCATTACCTGTTGGGAAGGAAATTCATACTCATGAAAGACCACTATGGATTGCGACATCTGTTTGACCAACCAAAACTCAATGCTAGACAAGCTAGGTGGATGGCCCTTCTTAGTGAGTTTGATTTTGAAATCAAACATATCAAGGGAAAGGAAAATAAGGTGGTTGATGCCCTTAGCAGAAGTATGAAAACAATTCATCTG
>ML784162.1:36783-55503 GCA_009831015.1 Picea engelmannii | reverse complement strand
TGGAAACAATTCTGCATGTATTTTGCCACCTTGTCAGAAGAAATACAACGATGATTCAGGAATACGTATTATAGGTTGCACACTGGGCGAACTGGGTATCCTGTGTACTATAGGTTGTATGGACATCTCAGTCTTGATTGCTATAGACTGTAAAAAGGGGCATAAAATACAAGGAATACCAAGAAGATCAATACAACTGCCACCGCAAGCAAATCAGTTGAAAGAAAGTCGATAGATTTAATTCGCTATAGGAAAATGCAATTACTCTACACAGATTAAATTGTGGAAATTAAAGCACACAGATTATTGAAAGTATCGATGCATAAACACATTAAGAATTCAGAGCCTGGCATAGTCTATCATTGGGTCAAATTTCAGCGTACAACATCCAATACAGAGTTGTACGGTGGGGCTCAAGTCCGTACAACTGCCTACACAGCTTGTTGTTTTCCATTCAATGTACAACATTTCCTTACGATTTTTTTGCACCTTTCGTTTGTTGTTATTATCTAAACCCATCCATACCATACAGGGATTTAATTGAGATCCGTACAGTCCATTCTTATTACATATATATTTGTCCATATGGATTTGGTTACTATATTCCGGATATTTTGGGATTAATCTTGTGACCCCTGCTTATATACCCACGCAGGGGTGCCCTTTACCAATAGTCATGTCCTTTGAGACATGACCTTTCATTATTAATAATTATTATTTATTAACTATTATTATGTTATGAATATCTATTTATGTATATTTTATGTTCATAACAGTACTTAGCCAAATGCATAGAATGCCAACAGCTTAAAGCAGAACACCGACACCCAACAGGATTATTACAACCCCTACCAATCCCGGAATGGAAATGGGAAACCATTTCCATGGACTTCATCACTGGATTATCAACATCGACCAAACAGAATGACGCCATCATGGTAGTGGTGGATAAACTAAGAAAGTCCGCTCATTTTATTCCCATCAAATTGACTTGCAAGGAAATAGATATCGCCAACATATTCATGAAGGAGATATTCAGACTACATGGTATGCCTAAAAAGATCATGTCTGATAGAGACACGAAATTTACTTCCAACTTTTGGAAATCCTTGATGGCTGGTCTAGAGACCAAATTATTGTTTAGCACAACCTATCATCCTCAAACTGATGGAAACACGGAAAGAGTGAACCAAATATTAGAAGACATGTTAAGGATGCATGTAATGCATCAACCCAAAAAGTTGGAAGATTACCTGCCACTGGTGGAATTCGCCTACAACAACGGCTACCAAGAATCCCTGAAGATGAGTCCTTTCGAAGTCCTCTATGGTAGGTCATGCAACACTCTAGTCAGTTGGAGTAATTCCATAAACATAATTACTATTGGATATGACATGTTGAAAGAAATGGAACAATAAGTGATTCAGATAAAACAAAATCTAAAGGTCGCTCAAAACAGACACAAAAGTTACGTCGACCGAAAGAGAACTCCAAGAGAATTCAAGACGGGAGACCACGTATATCTCAGAGTTAGGCCCAGGAAGAGTTCCCTGAGGATGGGATCTTGTGCCAAGTTGGAACCTTATATTGTGGACCCTTTGAAATTCTAGATAGAGTGGGACCTGTAGCCTATAGGCTAGCACTCCCTCCCACAGTAAAAGCACATAATGTTTTCCATGTTTCATTATTGAAGAAATATATACACGATTCTAATCATATAATTGACTGGTCTGTGATCCAGGTGGAACTAGAGGGATAATTCCTGTCAGAACCTCAATGCATACTAGACAGAAAGGAAACCCCACTAAGGAACCAAAACCATTTCACAGGTCAAGGTGCAATGGAAATGTTTTGGCCCAGATGAGGCTACATGGGAAATGGAAGATGCCATAAAATAGGCATATCCGATTTTGTTTACTTCTGTACATACATGTCATATTGATATATAGAACATCGAGGATGATGTTCCTTTAAGGGGGAGGGAATTGTAACACCTTGTTTGCCCTAGTCTGTAAAAATAACTATACTGACCAAGAACTATGGCAAACTCAAAGATGTGAATGTTTGATTTGACGGACCTTTGTATAAAAGGTTGATGAAAGTAAATTATGTTATGATTATGTGTTGCATGAATGTTGGGAGGGGGATGTGCTAAAAGAGACCACGATGGCTAAAGATAGGTGGTGGAAGGGACCTGGAATGGTTGTGTTAACTTCCACCAAACCAATACCGTACTGGTTTTTACTTGCTCAAAGAACAAAGAAACTCTCTGACCCTGGAATGAATTACCCACCAGGATGGTAGGTGGGGAGGCTCCTCAAGAGTTAATGAGGGTATAGGTGAGAACCTCCCATCCGTAGAATCTCTCAAACCTGACCACAGAAGGGGGAATTCACGCCACACACAATCTTGCAAAAAAGGCACGAAAGGAAGTGTGGGGAATAGGAAGAGGGAGCGTGCGCGATAGGGATCATGGAAGAGAACCAGGAGGAACTCTAGAAATACAGAGAGTTCTGAATAGAGGACAAGGAGAGTAACCTTCATCCTTGACTTCCGTTGAGCTAGAAGTAGAAGACTGAATCTCAAGCATCTTGGTTTAGCTTGGGGGTGGCTAGTGGTAAATCCATTTGGAGTCACTAAGCCTACAGTTGGGTGGAAACGAGCATCCCTCTCAACAGTCGTGTCACACCTGGTGTTTCTGATAAGTGCATATGTCTTGTATTTTAGATTGAATATCTTGGATGCATGCTCATGTTTATACGCTCATAAATGGTTTCTGTATAGAAGTGATTGTGTTTAGATTGGGAATAATGGATGCATGTTTATACTTATATGACCATAATCGATTTATGTATAGAATGAATAAGTTCTGAATACGAGTTCGTTCCCTTGATATTTGTCACATCTACTGACTCACGCTATCTCCTGGTTTAATTTCCCGAAGGCACCTCCTCTCGGGAAGTTTCCTTGCATTCCAGAGCCAGAGTGAGTTCCTTGAAAAGACTACCATTATAGTAAACCCACGAGTTTACTTTACCCCTGTCATAGAGTTCATAGCTCGGTGAATTAGGAAGGATTTTTAGTCAGGTCACCAAGCCTAGGGATAATTACCTAAGAACCCTTTGAAGGATCATATGATATGAGTCTGGACACCTTGTACAAGAAAGAGTAGTTCTCTCAGGTTTTGAATTCATGGGAGTTTGAAGCCTCAAGAAGTTGAATCTCGTGAATCAAGCTCAGAAAGGATAGGAAGTCCCTTTTATCAAAATAGAATACCCCCTCGTTTGGTAGACAAACGGTCGGAATCCTTTCGAAAATACCCCAGATTTGTCAAGACCGATGGATCTAGAGGAGGAGAACAAGCATTAATACCTCAACCCCTTCAACCTTCACAAGTAGTGATGGAATCCAGGACCGTAGATCCAAGGATCTATCGGAGATCTATTGACCATCGATATTAACCCTTGCATAAGAAGGAGAGTGGACTCGACGAAGTCCTAAAAGTCTCGAATTATTCAAAACCATCCATCGGCACAGGACATGTGGCGGCTGGGTAGAATTTCATGAAATCGCGACATGATCGTGGTCGTTGATCCAAGAGTGATCTGGACCATCGGTTTAGTGTAAATAATTTTCGATGTTTCGGCACCCTGGAAACCAAAGGGCAAGACCCCTCATCCTCGCAAGTCATGAAATCCCGATATACGAAACCCCAACGGACTCTATGGATGAGCCCTAGGTCACAGGACAGGGTCATGTGGTAGGAAGGAGGAGTCCTGAAAGAATCTAGAACGTCCATTTGTAGAGGACGCGTGGTGAAGATCCAAAGCATCAGGGTTCTGGAGATCAAGGAAATAGGAGTGAAGACCTCGCCAAAATCCCGAAAGGTAGAATTCTGGGATTTAATCCGAGTTGTTGATCAAGTTGACGATCTGGACCCTAGATATGGATGATATCAGGCTTTCGGGTTTCAGGGATATAAGGAACAAGGGTTCCTTGCAACAAGAATCTCTAAAGTTGAGTTTCGGTAGCATCATCTGGTGTTAGCATGTGTTCACTGAGGTGATCACATGGAGTAGGAAAAAGGGGATCCAAGGAGATCGTTAACCCCAATTTTGGGTTTCATCGTTTCAAGGGACAGGGACCCAGGGAGAGCTCGCACATAGAAATCCAGAAACGCGAAAGATGGAAGCGCCTTTTTGGTGAGACCTGTGGTCATAGCCAATGATCACATGGAGGAGGATAAGGGAAGGGATGGTCTGCACTAGGCCCCATAGAAATTTGGGGATTCTGTCCCTTGAAGAAAATATGAAAAATCTAGGTTGTCGTAGTGGGTATGTGATAGTGTTGCTGCCACCTGCAAGGCCGCAAGAGCCATGATTAATGTGGTGGGCTCAAATTTTGGTACAACACGGAGGGGAGGGTGGCCACTATTTTACGACCATGTTTTCACATGTGTGGCACCACATGACAAATATTATAATGTGATTCCCATATGGTAGGATGGATTTTCGGCATGACCTAGACATGGTGTTGCCTCCTAGAGAGGTTTGGGACCAGAAAGATATGTTTGTGCATTTATGTTTAATGATTTTGATAGTGAGGAATATGCTTATATGTTTATGGATGATGACTCTATATTTTTATTTGTGTTTGTATATGTGGTGCCATGAGGCTGGGAGGTAGAGATGGTTGGGAATCCGGCGTGCCAGAGGCCATTGAGACCATCGTGGGCAGAGCCGCATGTGGGAGACTGATGTTAGACGGATTAGGCTAGTGCGAGGCCATTAGATGAGGCAAGGGCCAACTAGAGACATCGGTTCAATGATCCAGGTGTGGGGCCATCGTGTGATCCATAGGTGGAGGGCAGCTGGGGGATAGATGATCTCCGACATCAATTGGAGGTGGTGTTGTAGGGTGTGCCCGAGGGCATGTGGTTCACATTCAGGATGAGAGAGTCCTGGAGTAGTGTGTGAGTAGCCCTACAAAGTGGCGGACCCTAATCTGTAGAGAAGTTGTAGTAGGGGCAACGATGACTGGGCAACTGTCCCCTGGACCTGGAGGACCCACAACTGGTCGAGCACCTCCTGCTAATAGAGGAATTGGTGGGGGAGCTCTGGAGGCACCATGAGTGTCGGTTATGTATTTTTGTATTTATATAAGGATGTGATCCCATGTTGTATAAGGTAGTTTGACACCCATTTTGTATAGGGTGGGAGGTACCCATTTCGTACCTATAGGGGTGAGGGGGCTCACTTTCCTATGGGAGATTTACATGTTGTACTTTTTTGTAAACATTTGTGACACTTTCATCAATATATATATGGATATACATTTTTGGGATCTCTGTGATGTTTACATGTGTGGATTTTTGTGATGTTTTTTATGATGTCTAATCTATATGTTGTGACCGATGTTTGATGATTTATGTATATGTAATGTTGTCTTGATGTGATGAATGCCAATCTAGCACTAGGTTAGCCATGTTATCTATTATTTTATTAAATTTTCATGGAATATGTGTAAATGTAATTGAATCAAAGTTTTGAGATAATAGTCTAACTTGCAGGTATTTGCGAAAGAGGCAAGGATCACAGACACGGTATACATTGTTGAGTTGCAGGATGACAAGTTAAGAATATAATAAGATGCTAAGGTGACAAATGTGGCGGTGACTAGCCTTAGTGAGGAGACCAATAATGACGGTGTATTATGCTTGTTTGTTGGTGGCTGAGCCCAAATATATGTCGCTGGAGTGGATCATTTCATGTGAGGGGGTATAGAGGGCCCAAGCGTCCCAAGCGAGATTCTGTGTCCAACGGCTAGCTCCATAAACATAACTGATGTGGTAGTCTGATGGAGGATGCATCTGTCAATAACAAGGATGGTAGATCAGACATGAGGAGTGGAGGCAAAAAAAGAAGACTAAAAACTCTATAAATGTGTAAAAAGAAAATCCTAGTGTAGAATGACTACGCTCAGGCATAGAACTTATTTAAGTACAACTTGTTGATGATTTCTTTGAGAGGATAGCCTTTTGGAGAGGCTAGGATGTATGTGCCTTTAGTGAGGCAATGTTGGATGATGTAGGTTCCATTCCATAATGACTCGAATTTCCCATGACTGAAAGTATCGTGAGCGATATTGTAGGATAGGACGATATCTCCTTCGTTAAATGAGTGAAGGTTCACATGGAGATCAAAGGTGGCTTTGGGCCTTTTTTTAGCTACCTCGTTGTTCTGTAATGAATAACGACGATCTTAATCCAGTGACTCTAAGGTCAATAAGCATTTCTCCATTAGATTAGTGTCAGGTAATATCTCGATGGCGGTGCGCAACGTGGGAATTTTACATTCGATGGGTAGGGTGGATTCAATCCCATGGATGAGATGAAACAATGTAAAACCTATGGCATTTTTTACTGTCGTGCTATAAGCCCATAATGCTAAAAACAACATATGATGCCAATTGGTCTTATGTTTGTT
Organism: Picea engelmannii; assembly: GCA_009831015.1. Lineage (NCBI taxonomy): Eukaryota > Viridiplantae > Streptophyta > Pinopsida > Pinales > Pinaceae > Picea > Picea engelmannii. The sequence continues at coordinate 49,018 of ML784162.1, read as the reverse complement.
GACCGTGCGTTGCAACATAGTTTTAAGGATTTTGTTAACAAACTCGACCTATCTGTTGGAATGAAGGTAGTATGGGAAGGAAAACTCATGGGAGAAGCCTAACCTTAAGGAGAGTTTGACGAAGATCTCATTCTCAAAGTGTTTATCATGATTGAATACTAACTGTAGTGGGACACGGAAATGGGTAATGATGTGGTTGAAGAAAAAATGCGTTGTTGTGTCAGTGGCATTGTTGAAGGTAGACATGGCTTTGACCCATTTGGTAAAGTAATCAACTGCCAAGATGATATATTTGTGTCCATTACTAGATGGAGGGTTGGGAGTCATGAAGTCGATGCCCCATTTGCAGAAGGGGTCGGCAGTGATGACTGGGTGTAGAAGAGAGGGTGGTGCTCATTCTTTTCTTGCATAAAGTTGGCATTTGTCGAATTGCTTGACAGTGTGGATGCAGTCATGAAACAATGTGGGCTAGAAGTATCCTTCTCGAATGATTTTTTGGGTGGTGCACATTCCTGAGAGGTGGCCACCACAAGAGATTCTATGGAAATTGTTCAAGACTGTATCTGCTTCGTCGATGGTTAGACATCAAAGGAGTATAGTGTCAACCCCACGTCGGTATAAAATGTCACCGATAATAAGGTATCAAGGGGCATGATGGTGAATGCGCCAATGATAATCTCGAGAAAGATGAGGCCCAAAATTTTGTGTTTGAAGGTAGACAAGAAGGTTTCCATACCAAGGGTTATCCGAGGTGATGTAGGAGAGGTGCTCGTCGGGAAAATCCGTATTGACGGGTGAATATTTAGTGTTTGAGGGAAATGTCATGATGAGTTCGGTGAAAACGAGTGATTTCTTGTTTTTTGGAGTTGAGAAATCTAGGTCGTATTCCTGAAGGATGACGACCCATCGGGAAAATTTTCCATTAATTTGTTGTCAAATAAGAAAGTACTGCATGGGGTTGGCATCTGCCATGACTTTGATAGTGCGAAGAAATATATAATGACGCAGTTCCTGGACTGTGAGGACAATTGGGAGGGTGAGTTTCTACTCATGATTGTACTTCAGGGGTGGTCCTGAATTTTTTTTACTAATGTAGTAAATAACATGCTCACATCCATCATCCCCTAGTTGGACGAGAACTACTACTACTGAGACAGTTGAGGCCAACAAATAGAGGATGTAATTGCGATCATAGTTAGGAGGACTAATCAAAGGGTCATTGGATAACGTCTCTTTTAAATCATAAAAAAAAGTTTGGTCATGTTCATCCCATCGAAATGGGATATCATGATGCAGTAAGCAAAGGAAACCATGCACGTGAGTGGTGTAATCTGGGATAAAGCATTGTAAAAAGTTCAATTTGCCTTGTAGGCTCTACAATTGGTGAAAATTCCTAGGTGGTGGAATTTATGTGATAGCTTGGACCTTGAGGGGGTCCACTGTGATGTCGTGTTGGGAGACAAATCTGTTGTGTTTGTTTTTTCACTTGGGTGAGAAAAACAAGGGCACTTACAAGTCTAGTTGGGCCTGCTAGACAAGACAAAGGTTAGTGCATGAGTTAGATAATCCAAGCACATGAAATAAGAAAGAAAATGAACTAAAAACCACTGAGGAAATAAAACTAGAATGCATAAGAAACTTTGAACCAAAATCAATCAACCAAATGACCAATATTATGCCACCAATGGATAACTATATTAGTTGGAAAAACATCGTAGAGAAAGGAGGACTTATGGAACCCATCTTCCTCCTTGGGAGGGCTCTTGAGTTCCCTATTGGAGAGATCTTCTTACAATGATAAAAAATAAAGAAAATGGTGAAGAAATCCAAGCCTATTCCCTCAAGAGGTGAGTGGAATGGCCTATTTGAATGTTTCTAGAATGCTGCAAGAAGAAAAGCTGATTCTTGAAGGAGGATTGAGGAAACATAACAATACTATGAGATTCTTAAATTCTTAGTGAACCCATGGCCTCCATTTATATCATGTCTTTGAGGAAATACCCAATTGGTTCTTAGTGTGAATAAGGGACCCTTTAGGGCACCCTTTGGTCTTTGACCAACCCCCCATTCAGATTCAGCTTGGATTTGAGGGTCAAATCAAGTTGGGAGTTGGTTCATAAGTGGTTGAGGGGCTGACAAGAACCATAAATGCGTTGTTCATAGGAGTGTGTGGCTTTTCTCGTACACAATCATGAATATGGAAATTGTGCGCTCTATGGGTTTCTTTGACCCAAGCACTATGTGCATGCTTCCTTTAGTGTTTCAGCGCATGTTAATATTTCTCCAGTTGTATAGTTTTTGCCTCTTGGAAATGAATTTTTGGTGTTGTAGGTGAACTAATAGGTGTTTGTAACTGTTGTATTTATGTAACCATTTCCATGAAATGTTGTGGATGAAATTCCAGTGATAACACTAGGGGCCTTCAAATCATCATAAAAAACTTTACAATTTTGAGAATCTGGATATGTGCCCGGGTTACAATTCTAACAGGTGCATAGTGGGAGAACCATGCACAGAGAATAGAATCATGTTGGGTGCACAATGCGTTGAAGGCATGTATGTGTGCTAGAATATCTGCACACTTTATGATATGCATCAGGGGAAGATATTTTGAGTGAAATTCTCCTCCTCCAACTCATAATTTTTCTTTTGAAAGGTAAGGTTGGGCTGGCTTTGGTACCTGCAAGACAAATTGATTAAAAATAAGTGCTCTCTAAGCCCAAATAGGGTGGAATTTGATACATTTCCCCCAGTATGGTCACCAATCTATTGTTCTTGTTTCGTCACTTGGGTGAGAAAAATAATGGCACTTACATTCCTATTTGGGCCTACTAGACAAGACATAAGTTCGTGAGTGGGTTAAATAAGCCAAACACATGTAATAAACAAATAAACAAACTAAAAAAATTAAGAAAATAAAAACTAGAATGCATAAGAAACTTAGAACCATAAACAATCAACCAATGACCAAGATAATGCCACTAATGGATAACTATATTAGTAGGAAAAACACCGTAGAGAAAAATTAGGACTTATGGGTCCCCTCTTCCTCATTTGGAGGGCTCTTGAGTTCCCTAATGGAGATCTCTTCTTACAATGGAAGAAAAATGGAAAATGATGAAGAAAATCAATGCCTATTCCCTCAAGAGGTGAGTGGAATGTCCTATTGCAATGATGATTGAATACTCCAAGGAGAAAAGAGGATTATCAAGGGAGAATTGAGGCAACATAACAATACTATGAAGATCTTGGTTTCCTAGTGCACCCATGGATTTCATTTATAGAATTTCTTCAAGGAAAAATATAATTGGTTCTTGGTGTGAAAAGGGGGAATTTTAGGGCACCCTTTGGTCCTTAACCAACCCCCCTTTCTGATTTCTCTCAGATATGGAGGTCAAATCAGGTTGGGAGCTCGTCCATAAGTGGTTGGGGGGGAGACAAAAACCATAAATGCCCATTTCACAGGATTGCGCATCTTTTCGCATACAAAGTCGCACCTTTGGTGCATTGTGTGCTCTGAGGGCTTTGTTGGCTCGTGCATTGTGTGCACGCTTCCTTTAGTGATTTTGTGTGTGTCAATTTTTTCCCAATTGTATATTTTATTCCTTTTGAAATGCATTTTAGTGTTGCAGGTGAACTAATTGTTGTTCGCATTGTTGTATTTCTGTAACCATTTGCATGAAATGTTGCGGACAAAATTTCAGTGATAACAGATTCATTTTCTTCTTCCTTTAATTCTTGTCCACCTATTTCATCAATTGTTACATTGATAATTTATAAAAAAAAATTAAACCTCAGATTGTAACACTTGTATGATTTCCTTGTACTTGAGTAACAAAAAATTACTCCTTTGTCCACACAAGAGTCAAACATTCTCATTCTGCCATCTTCTCTTTTTAAGTAGCATTTGCTTCCAAATACTATGAAGTGCTTCACATTTGGTGGTCTTCCTTTCCATATCTCGTAGGGATTTTTGTCATTGTTATTTCTGAGCATTACTATGTTTTGAATGTGAACTGATGTATGAACTGCATGTGTCCAAAAAATATTTGTGAATTTGGAATCCATTAGCATTATTCAAGCCATTTCTTGTATTGTCATGTTCTTTCTTTCAACAACTCCATTATGTTGAGGTGTCCTAGAAATGAATAATTTCCTTTTGAATCCTTGTTTGTTGTAGTAGTCCATAATTTTTTTTAAAGTGAACTCTCCTCCATTATCAAATCTCAAACATTTTATTTTTGAATTCATTTTATTTTTGAATTCATTTCATTTTCCACCATCTCCTTGTAGATCTTGAAGTTTTCAAAAGCTTCTGAATTATTCCTGAGAAAGAAAACTGCAGTCATTCTTGTATAATCATCAACTAATAAAATAAAGTATTTCTCACATTTTAAATCCTTTGTTGTAGTTGGTCCAACTATATCAGTATGCACAATTTCCAGTGGTCTTGTCATTGAATATTCCTTTTATTTGAACATGGTCTTTGTTTTCTTTCCTTGTTGACAATGCTTGCATAAAGTGTTGGTTGGTTTCGTGATCTAAGGAATTTCTCTAACTAATTCATTTTTCCTGACTTTGACAAGGTTATAAAAGTGTGTATGTAACCCATTCTTCTGTGTCATAGCCAACTTTCATCTTCCTTTCCTAGACAACACTTGTCATTTCCAATTTCAATTAATACATATATGCTTTTTGATGTTCTTGCAGCTCTTGCAATAAATTTTCTTAAACCTTATTTTCTTATCTCACACTTTTGTGAATCGAAAGTAATTTTATGACCTTGATCACACATTTGACTTACACTTAGAATATTATGTTTCATATTTTCTACCTTGGTATTCTTGTTTCCAATTATGACTATGCCTTTTCCAATGATTTTATATGAATCATCATTTCCGAAGGAGACAGATCCATCTCGTTTCTTTATTAATGTAAGAAACTTGTATTTATCACCTATCATGTGTTTTGAACATCCATTGTCAACATACCAACCACGTTTCTTCTGCTTAGCTTGTAGAGCAAGTGTGCATTCTTCATTGTTATACTGATTCTTATTTCTTATCCATGTTTTGTTTTGAGGTTCCCGTCTGTGACTGTTGTAGTTTTGTTGTAGTTCTCTAGGAGGGACTGTCATTCTACAATCTTTGTCCATGTGTCCAAAGTTTTTTCACTTGTAGAATTCTACTTCAGTGTTCAATGATTCAAACCTGTTGTAGCTTCTTATCTATGTTTCAATAGGAATTCTTGGATAACCATTTTGTGTATGACTTTCAAAGTTGTTTATGTTCCTCCTATTAGCTTTGCAGTTTACAACTTTATGTCCAAAATTATTGCATGCATAACATAAACCAAAAAATATAGTTTGATACCTGATAATTGAAGATCTTATGAAAGGAGTAACTTTTATGAATCCTTATTCTTCCTGAGGCCTGTTTGTTTCTATTTGTCATTGATTCTGAAATATGAATCATCTCGGTGGAGGAGTGTTTCTGCAATCTTCCTTGTAGGTCTTCCTATCCTCTTTGATTGTTTATGCATAACTTTTTAGATACGTTTCTTGTTCTATTTCTTTGGATCTTGATCCCTTTTCTGTCTGATTTTATCCAAGTGCGGACTTGTCATGATGAAGCTTTTGATTGCTAATAATGTCATCCAAAAATTTTGAGTTGTTCTGCATATTTTTCTTTTGAAGATCCTTTCTCAATGTGAAAATATCTACTTCCAAATTTCTAATGATCCTGTCTCTTTCTTCTAGATGTTCTTTGATTTCTTCTGCAATTCTTTTGTCTTCTTATATTTGAACCTTGAATTTCATGATCATTTGTTCTAGTTCCTGGGTGTCTTCTTTCTTGTCTAGTTATGCTTGTAGATTCTTGTTTTTCTTCTTTTCTCTTACTATAACCTCTATGGCACTCAAAAATTCTTCTCGGTAGTCAACTTTTGCCTCTTCATATTATTATTTGGTGTCTTATTTATCAAAGTCTTCTACTGCCATGAATATAACATTTTTTGTCTCACTATTACTGACTTCATCTTCATCTGATGAGGAGACGTCTTCTTTGGTGCATAATCTTTTCTTGAAATCTTTCTTTTTGGTTATTTTTCCTTTATATGTTTGTTTTCTATTTGAATAATCTTCATCATTCCTCTTATTTTTCTTATGAGGACATTTGTTAGCAAAATTACCAATACCATCACAATTAAAACAAATCAATGGAAGCTTACCTTTATATTTGTCGTTATTTCCCTTGTTCAATCTTCTGAAAAAGTTGGCCACTTCTTCTTCATCATCTTCTGAGAAGTCACTGTTGTTGTTATGTTCCTTTTCATTTACCTTTTTCTTTGACCTTTTGGATGCTTTGAAAGATGATTCTTTTATATCTGGATTTTCTTGTTCAGTTCTCATTTCATATGATGTGAATATTCCATGTAGTTCATCCATGCTTATTGAGTCTAGATATTCTCTTTATTCTAGTGTTGATATCTTAGGATCAAATCTCATAGGAAGAGATCTTAGTACCTTCTGAACAATTACAAATTCTTCAATTTCTTATCCCAATCCAATGATTGCATTTGATGTTTCATCAACTCGTAAGAAGTAAGTTGCAATATTCTCATATTCCTTCATCTTTAGTTGCTCAAATTGACCTCTCTAAGTTTGAAGTTTTGTTTCTTTGAATTTTGAATCTCCATAAATATTTTGAAGTTTGTCCCAAATATCTTTAGCAAATTTACAATGTACAACTTTGGTATATATTAATTCAACAAAACCATTCAGAAGTGCAATTGTGGATTTGGAATTATTTTGAATGAGTTTCATTTCTTTTTCACTTTTTGGCAGAACTACTGGTTCTTTATATTAATCTACTATTGATTGCCAAATTTCAAATCCCTATGCCTGTATATATGTGTTCATCCTTCTTATACATAATGCATACTTTTTTCAATCAAACTATGGTATTCCATTTTTATACATATTGTTGCTCTCCATGATTTACCTTTTAGTGGTTAAACTGATTTCCGAATGAACATGCTCTGATACCAATTGTTGGATTACTGAAAGGGGGGGTTAATCAATAATAGAGAAATTTAATCCTTTTTAACCACAAAATGAAAGTATTATATCAATGTAGCATTATCATCCAATAGTTGCATAGTAAATAAACAATTAACAAATGAAAAACCATATAGATACATAGTACACCAGTGTTTTACATGGAAACCCAAAACAGAAGAAAACCACATAATGTTTTTTCTTATATGTATTTAAGAATTACATTCATTGGAAACACCAACTTCCTTTGTTTTCCTACTGCAACTGGAAGGAGGCTCCAACCCCCTAGTTTTTCAGGCTACAACCTAAGGGAATCTTCAAATCCCCAATTCTCTAGCTACAACCCCCTATGTTCTCCGGATACAACCGAAAGGTGGCTACAACCACTTGTCCTTGCCCCATCCAACCACCCTGAAATATAAGTAGAATGATGGAACCACTGTCACACTATCACTGTGAGATATACTATTGTAAACATGTAACAATCAACCTATAACAACCTGTAGAAAACAACATGTAATCAACATGTACCATAAACAAGTGCATCAACCATGCACCAACCTGTAGCTCAACTTGTACCATCAACGAGTGCATCAACCATGCAACAAATATGTACCAATCATGTATCAAATACACATAAACTATGAATCATCAATATGTACCAACATCATCAACTATACACCTCATGTATGTGCCAACTCATCAACTACTTGTCTCAACCATGTACCCAACATGTACCTCAACCAAAATCCCTCATCAATTTCATCATCCAAATCTGATTTGTAAATCTGTAATAGACCTATTGTATATGATCACATACCTGCAAACCTTCCTTAACTTTAACAACAAGAGACTAGAATTTTCATCAAACTTTACTTTAGTCTCACATGACTAATTTTGTATTAGTCAACAACCCTAACTTGAAATAGTCATAACTATGTACATGTAGTGAATAAATACATGAAAATAGTACACAATGTTCTTCAATGTATTTTATGCAATTCCTCCAGGTTTCACTAGATGGAACCTCTCATAAAAGGAGTTATAGCAAAAATGGCATACCTTGTTTAATTTTGTCTTATTCTAGAGATCAAACTTGTAGAGCGTGCCCCACACGAAATATTTGTTGTATGGATCAGAAAATGGTACACATAATAATACAGACTATACTTTAACCAATACATTTTTTCTTACTGAATTTGGATTTGTTATGAATAATTTATGACGTTTTTACCCGAAACACATGTTTTAGACTAGTTTCAGGACTAGCCACAAACCCAATTTTCCACTGAGTGTAACTCCAAAAATACAATGACCCACAAGATGAAATTTTTAACACAGATACTTGGATATGTTTCCTAAAAAATATCCATATTTCACAGTCTAAATCATACTATAAAAAAAATCTATTGCGAAAATGGTCAGATGACCTATAAATAACATACCTTAGAAAGCATCATCAAAAGAATTTATCCTCTTTTGAATTTCGACCTTATTTACTTCACCTTCCCTCTTAAATTCTACTTAGATATCCTTTGGTTACCTCAGTCACTTGTAGATATTCAATATGCTCAAGTGTGATTAAATGAGAGACCCTTTCCTCTTATTTATACTTTTATGTAGCTTCCTCAAGGGGTTACCTTCTAACCATCTTAAACCACTTTCTTTATTTTAGGGCTAACCCACTTCTAACCACTTGTCCACTCAGTAATTTCTCCATTAACTTTATTATTTAAATAATTTATTTTCTATCCACTTTGACTTATAGTACACTCATCACTTCACTTTATTATTTAAATAATTTCTTCTTCGCAACCACTTTGACTACTTTGACCTTCTGGGGCTTCTAGATGACTCATGAGGGTTCTCCAACTTCACATGTCTATAAATATCTAACCGTGAGGAGTTATGTGATGTTCCACATACCACCAAAAATGGAATGAAATTTACTATACATATAGAATATTATTACCTTCAAATATATTAAAACTCATACTATTATTGTTGGGTATGTGCTATATTCTTTGCATGTGTGTGTGTGGGTGCGTCAGATATGACAACTGCATATGACAATCCCTCGTAGTAGTTCTTTGTTTGTTTCATGTGCGTCAGGCGCTTTCCTAAGGGGGTCCCATGGGGAGCAGGTATGCCCCCCCCTGGTTACGCACAGTGCCCCGAAAATTGTTTTTGGGCGGTTTTTGCTATTTTTAGCGGTTTACTAAAAATAATCCTGATTTTAGGGATTAGGGTTTTGGTATCTATGGAATACCTAAAAACATTATATATATTGTATAGTGAATGGTTAAATTCGACATAATGAATATAATAAAGGTTTTCCTGGTTGAGGGTTTTCGGTATAAATCTCTGTGTACTATGTGAATGAGCCATTGATTAAATTTTGTTTTGCCTAAGAATCTATATGCATTGCTTTACTTCACAGGTTTAAAACTTATATGTGGTATCAGATCTCATTTTTGGCTTCAGAGGGACGCATTTGTTTTTGAGGGTTTATCTCGGTCTTGATAGATCAAGTTTATCTTGGGTCTTTGATAAACCTGGGTTTAGTGGGAGCTTTTGAAGTGGTGATTTGAGTGCAGAAAGAGGAATGGTGAGTTCTTCTAGAATCGAGATAGAGAAGTTCAACGGTAAAACCTTTGAGCTATGGAAGCTGAAGATGGAGGACCTTATTGTATACAAAGAATAATGGATTTGTGTGGATCCTAGTACACCGTCGACTGGTACGCAGCCTACCGGCACACAGACGACTGATACACAACCTACTAGTTCATAAACTACTAGTACACCACCTACTAGTATGTCGGAGGAATATTGGGAGAAGTTGGACAAAAGAGCAAGGAGTACGATTCGACTTTGCCCAGTAGATTCGGTGTTGTTGAATGTCTCAGAAGAATCTACAGCTAAGGAACTATGGGATAAGTTGGGGAATTTGTATCAATCAAAGTCCCTGGTAAACAAGTTGTTTCTTTGAAAGAAGCTGTATCATCTTAGGATGGAAGATGGATATTCTGTGACAGAGCATCTAAATGCCTTTAATACTCTGGTAAGTCAACCTGGCTCTGTTAATATTACGATTGTAGAAGAAGATAAGTGTATTACTTTGTTATGTTCTTTGCTAGACTCTTGGGATAATCTGGTTGTAGAAATAGGTAGTACCACTGAATCTACATTGAAGTATGAGGATGTAGTTGCATCCTTGTTATCTGAAGAGATGAGGCGAAAAAACATGGATGGTCACAACACAGATGCTTTATTTGTAAGAGGGTGTACCCAAGATAGGAACCTTGGTAAGCCTTCAGGGTGGAGATCTAAATCTACAGGTAGATCTAAATCTCTAGGAAAATATTTGAGGAAATGTTGGAAGTGTGGTAAAACAAAGCATTATAAGAAATATTGCAAGTCTAAGAAGGTTGAAAAAACAAAGGGATCTAATAGTACCTCTTCCACAGAGGTGAAAACCTCCACTAAAGAAGGAGGTGATGTTTACCTGGCATCTACAAGTACACATGCATATCGTGATGTATGGTTGATCGACTCAGGTGTGTCATACCATATGACTCCTCATAGGGAGTGGTTCTCTAAATATGAAAAATATGATGGTGGTGATGTATTCCTAGGAGATGACTCGACAAAAAAAATCATGGGACGTGGAAGGGTTAAGTTGTTGCTAAAAGATGGAAGGATTAGAACACTCCCTGGGTTTCTGCACATTCCAAAACTTGCCAGGAGCCTAATATATGTAAGCAAGTTGGATGATGCAGGAGTGGATACTATATTTGGAAATAACACTTGCAAGATGGTACGAGGAGCAATGGTGTTGATAAGGGGAGTTCGATGTGGAACTCTGTACAAGTTGTTGGGAAGCACTTATACTAATGGGTGTAACAGTTCTATTGTCCTTGAGCAGACAAATAAAGAAGAAAAGACCAATATCGTCCCTGAAAAGAAGAACATGTTGTGGCATCAAAGACTGGGGCATATTGGAGAAAAGGGCCTTCGAACACTACATGGTAAAGTCATGGTTGAAGGTATGTCTAATTTTACTCTAGATTTTGATTTCTGTGAACATTGCATATATGGTAAACAAAATCGAGTAAGATTCCCATCTGGTGCTACAAGAGAAAGGGGATCTTAGAGTTGATACACAGTGATGTGTTTGGACCTGTTCCTGTTCCATCCCTAAGTAAATCTGTGTATTATGTTTCATTCATAGATTATTTTTTAAGGAACACATGGATTTATTTTCTTAGAAAGAAAACTGAGGTATTTAATAAATTTAAAGAGTTTAAGGCTCTGGTAGAAAATCAAATAGAGAAGAAAATAAAGGTATTGAGAATAGATAATGATGGAGAATTATGCGGAAATGAATTCAAAGAATTTTGTAAGAAGTGTGGTATAGCAAGGAAGAAGACTACTCCATAAACTCCTCAGCAGAATGGAGTTGCAGAAAGGATGAATAGGACACTGATGGAAAAATCAAGGAGCATGCTCAGCGGTGTTGGGTTAGGACAATAATTCTAGGCAGAGGCAGTGGATACAACATGTTACCTAGTCAATCGATCACCTTCATCAGCATTGGATGATAAAACTCCACATGAGGTATGGTCTGCAAAGAAACCCTCTCTTCAACATCTTAGAGTGTTTGGTTGTGATTCTTATGTACATGTTCCAAAGGAAAATGGAAGTAAGCTGGATAAAAAGGCTGAAAAGTGTATCTTTATTGGTTATAAAGATGGTGTGAAAAGTTATAAGCTTTGGAACCCAAAAACCAAGAAAACTGTTTACAGTCGAGATGTTGTTTTCAGAGAGGTAAAAGATGTGTCCAAATAGGAATTCCTACCAATGCAAGATGAACCTGAGAAAATAGAGCTTGAGTTGGATGATGCAAAATCTGAATCATCTGAAGAAGAGGAAGTAGAAGAAGAAGAAGAAGAAGAAGAAGAACCTCATACCCCAGTATTGAGGATATCAGTAAGAGATAAAAGGAAACCAGAAAGGTATAGTCCACTTGATTTATGTTCCAATTTTTCTTTATCTATTATTGATGATGATCCCAGAACTGTCAAGGAAGCAGTGAATTCAGAGGATAGTAAACTCTGGAAGAAGGCCATGGTTGAAGAAATGGATGCCTTGGATAAGAATGAGGCATGGGATATAGTT
>ML784162.1:0-36121 GCA_009831015.1 Picea engelmannii | reverse complement strand
GGGAATGGAGATTAAAAGAGATCGTGCAAATAGGAAACTCTGGTTGAATCAGAGAAAATATGTTGAGACAATATTGCAGAGGTTTAATATGCATGGAAGTAAACCGGTCAAGGTTCTTATTCCTATAGGTGTAAATTTATTTGCAGATCAGTATCCCAAGACACAGGAAGAAGAAGGGGACATGTCCCATGTTCTGTATGCCAGTGCAGTTGGCAGTTTGATGTATGAAATGTCTATACTAGACCAGACATTGCACATGCAGTGGGAGTTTTGAGTAGGTATATGTCAAAACCAGGGAAGGAGCATTGGACAGCAGTAAAGAGGGTCTTTAGGTATCTGTGTGGCACTACCAGTTATGGATTGTGCTACTAATTAAGACCAGGATTGGATAGAGTGATGGGCATACATGGCTTTGTTGATGCAGACTGGGATGGAGATCTAGATCACAGAAGATCTACAAGTGGGTATGTGTTTAACCTATTTGGAGGAGCAATCAGTTGGATGAGCAAAAGACGGGCTATAGTGGCACTCTCAACTACATAAGATGAATACATGGCAGGCACTCATGCAAGCAAGGGAGTAGTATGGTTACAAAGATTGTGTTCAGGTATTGGGTTGGTACAACAAGCAGTGAGATTAGATTGTGACAGTCAGAGTGCAATCTTCCTGGCAAAGAACCCTTCTTATCATTTGAAGACAAATAATATTGATGTTCAATATCACTTTGTGAGAGACATGGTTGAGGAAAAGAAGGTGTTGCTGGAAAAGGTTGACACTTTGAAGAATGTTGCAGATTCATTGACAAAGTCTGTGAGCACAGAAAATTTCTCCTGGTGTAAAGTTACAATGGGAATTGCTGCCCTGGATTGCTAACTATATAATCCCCTAGACCCCTGGATGTAAAGAAAACAACAAGTGGGAGAATGTTGGGTGTGTTATATTCTTTGCATGTGTGTGTGTGGGCGTGTCAGATATAACAACTAGGTCTGATGATCCCTTGTAGTAGTGATCTATTTGTGCCGTGTGCGTTGGGATATTTCCTAGGAGGTTCCCAGGGGGGCAGGTATTCCCCCCCTGGTTATGCGCAATGTTCAGGGCAGCACCGCGAAATTTTTTTTGGGGCGGTTTTTGCTATTTTTAGAGGATTTTTCTATTTTTAGCGGTTTACTAAAAATAATCCCAGTTTTAGGGATTGGGGTTTTGGTATCTACGGAATACCTAAAAAAATTGTATATATTGTATAGTGAATAGTGAAATTCAACATAATGAATATAAGAAAGGTTTCCTGGTTGAGGGTTTCCGGTATAAATCTCTGTGTACTATGTGAATGAGCCATTGATTAAATTTTGTTTTTCTTAAGAATCTGTATGCATTGATTTACTTCACATATTTAAAACTTACAATTATACATCAAACAAACTTGGGTCCATTACCCAAACCTTTGTTCTACTAGAATTTTCTAGAAAACTTTCTTCAAGGGTTGACATCAATGACAACCAACCCAATTAATCAACAAGTATGTCATAAAAAATTACTAACAAAAAATTTCTAAGGAATGGCTTGAAAATGGAATTCATCAAACTTTGAAATTTTGAAGGTGCATTAGTCAGTCCAAATGGCATAACGAAAAATTCATAATGACCTTCCTGTGTTCTAAATGTTGTTTTAGGAATTTCTTCATGCCTCATTCTGATTTGATGATATCCCAAATGGAGATCCAACTTAGTAAAGAATTTTTCTCGATGTAATTCATCTAATAATTCATCAATGATGGGGATAGTAAAATTATGTTTGATGGTCATTTTGTTGCGCTATATATAATCTAGACACATACGCCATGAGCCATCCTTTTTTGTAACCAATACCACTGGTGAAGAGAAGGAACTTTGGATATGTTGAATGATGTCTGCCTCTAACATTTCTTGGATCATGCATTCAATCTCACTCTTTTGTGCATATGGATACTTGTAAGGCCTAATGTTATGTGGTACACTTCCTGGATGCAAATGAATAGCATGGTCATGGTATCGAGTAGGTGTAATACCCTTAGGAATTTCACCAAATACCTTGGAATGATTGCTGATAATTATTTGGAGATCTGATGGAGATGGGGCTATAGATATTTGAACATAAAGTGAGCACAATTGTGCAATTACATCTTTGTGTCCTTTTTTGATTAATTTTTCCATGTTATTAGAGCTTATCATTTTAGAGGGTTTCCCTTGGATACATCTAAGTTGAATTTCCTTTCCATTTGAGGAAAATATCATTAAAAGATTTTGAAAATCAAAGGCCACTATTCCTAGTGATTGCAACCATTGGACCCCTAATACAACATCAACACCTCCCATTTGGATGGAAATCATGGGCTATCCAAAAAATACTCCCCCATGTTGAGCTTAATACTATGGCATTTCCCTGAACAATTTATGGTACCTCCATTTGAAATCATTACATAAAACTCTAGTGTAGGGTATACAAAAAAATTGAGATCTTTTCTAATTTGTAATTGATGAAATTATGGGTGCTAACTAAATCAATCAATATTTTTGCCTTTTTATTTTTGATGTATCCTTGTATCTTGAGGGTTTTTGGAGTAACGATACCGGCCAAAGAATGACAAGATATTGTTGGAGTAGTTTCTTCTAGATTTGGGTCTTGTGATGGCTCCAATTCTTGATCTTCTTCCTCTTCACAGACTATGTAGAATAATTTATTTTCATCGCATTTATGCCCTTTACTGTAATTGTTGCCACAATTGAAACATAGTCCTTTTTCTCTTATTTCATCCATTTTTTGAGGTGTTAACCTTGTTGTTTTAGGTAAACTATCTTCTTCCTCTTCACAGTCTATGTAGAATAATTTCTTCTCACCACATTTATTCTATTTACTGTACTTGTTTTCACAATTGAAACATAGTCATTTTTTTCTTGTTTCATCCATTTGTTGAGGTGTCAACCTTGTTGGTTGAGATATGGTTGTCTTATGGCCCCCAAAACTATCTTTGCCTCCAATGCTATACTTGTGTTCAGCCTTATTTTTGGCATGAATATGATGATCATTTTGAATAGCTTCCATAATAATTATAGGTTGACTTAAGAAAAGTTCATTTTTAATGTCTTCTTTTAATCTACCCATGTAGGCTTCCAACAAGTGTTCATCTCTTAGGTTATCCACCCTTGTGGCCAGTACCAGGAATTCTGAATTATATTCTTCAATATCACCTCACTGATTGATTCTTGTCTATTGATTGAAGTAGTCTTGTTCCCAAACTTTCTCATATTGTGCTTTTAAGTCTCTTGTAAATAAACCCCAAGTGTAGTGATATAAAGGGGGTTTCCTTTTCACTATCCATTGATACCACTCATATGGTTTTATATCAAATTTTAGTGTTTCTATTTGAATTATTTTCTTATCATACATAATATTATGTAGTTAAAAATATTTCTCTCATTGGTTCACCCTAGTAAATACCTTTGTACCATCAAACTTCTTTAATTCAATTTTGGGAAAGTTGAATTTAGGACCCCCACCAAAATTAAGTCCATTATTAGAGTTAGATTCACTAAATGGATTATTATAGGTATTTTGTTCAACATGAGTACTAGCTTTATTTTCATGAGTCCACTCCATTTTGATGTCTCCTTTAGGGAATCTCCCATCTATAGCTTGAAATATCAGGGAAGACATATTTTTCATTTCCTTCATGGAATTTTGCATTTCTCTTTTTATGCCATTCTTATTTTCTTCCATCTTGTTTTCCATATCATCCATCTTGTTTTTAATACCCTCCATATTTTTTTCCATTCTATCCATCTTATCTTCCATTACTTGAATTTTTATTTGTGAGTTTACCCAATTATTATGCTTTTCACTCACATTCTTAATTTGTTCCTCCAATTTGGACAACCTGTTATGTATGTCCTCATTTTGTTCGTAAGTCATAGATGAGACTTGTGGAGGTTTAATAGGTGTTGTCACATTTTTGAGACCCATATGGAGTAATAATAATAATAATCCTCTATTATTTATTTATCACAAATTCCAAATCACCTGAAACAAATATTCCAAAAATAATTATGCCAATTGTAAGTTACATACCTTTAAAAACCTTAATTTGGAGTTTGTCCTCCTGGTTGACCTTTCTTCTGGTGTATCTCTGAAATTTTGTCCCTTCTGAGTCTGAAATTTTTTTCTGCAGTTGTTTGATATGTCCTCTCTTAAATTCCACAGGTCTGATCAAAATTGGATGTGCCAAGTGGAAGTTATGGTAACTTCCCCGCACCTTGCTGATTTTTGTCCCTTCCAGGAGAATGTACTTGTAAAGCATGCCAAGAGAACAATATATGATATTTGATTCTAAAACTTGCACCAGAAATGATACATACTATCCATTGTCCAATGCAACTAGTATCACTTAATTTGGATACTTATGGAAGAAGATATAACTATTTTACCTGGAACACCTATTTGAGACTAGTTAATATGACTAGTCAGACACCCTATCTTACACAGGGTGTATCTACAAAAGTAGGATGAAAAAGAAGATGATTTTTTTATCACATCTACCTTGATAATTTATATGAATAGAAGCCGTGTTTCAGGGTCTGAAACATCACAACAAATATTTTATAGTGAAAATTCCACGATGACTAAATTCAAGATGATTCCAAAACCATATCTTACATAGGCTATATCTATGAAAGTATAAGGATTCAAGAGATTAAATTTGAACCCCATATACCTTTATACATGTAATAAATATCCTCGATGGGGTTCCTTCTGAAACATCGTATAAAAAAATTATAGTGAAAATTCCAAGGTGTCTCAGATGCAACAGCGAACCCCAAGACCTTGAGTTCTGATACCAAATGTTATGACCCAATGCCTTAAAAATGATAAGAAATCAATAACATTCAATCCACTTCTAGGGGGAAACATCCTTTAAAATATATAAAATTCATAACAAAATATGAGATGAGACAAGATGATCCTAATATTATATATCCTTGATATATATATAGGAGACAAAGGGTTAAAACTATAATGAAAGGGTGCAAAGAAGGTTTCTAGCCAACCTACTAGAAATGTAATAATTCAATATATGGGGCATAATAAGGGTTTGTATACATATCATGGAGCTTTGTCTAAGGATTAACAGGAATTCTCACTACAATTTATCTTATGGGACCCCTCAGACTGTAAAACTTTCAAAGAACATAAGAGACATACAAAAGTACCTCAGGTAAAAATTTCAGAATAAATTTGAAAAATTGGATATGTTGCATTTTTCACATGTTCATGCTTTAGAAGAGGCTCAAAAACACAAGATTTGGTAAATTTTCCATTTGGAAATTCAAATTTTGGTGATACTTGGAAATACGTCAAATATCATACCTTGGATGTGAAAGCATTCCCCTTTTCTCCTTGCTCTTAGATCCTTCTCAACTTCTCAATATGACTAGGAAAGCTAGATGTGGTTGTTGTGAATGGAGAAGAACCTTTGTAATTCGACATCATAAATCTACAAATGATTCTTCCTTTTCAATATCAAGACTAACCTTCCTTATATAGATCCTTGGAAGAGGCTTGGGAGATATTTTATATCTTCTAGAACCCAATAGAAACTCGAATGATGTAAGTTCCTAGGATCGTTCCACTAAAATACAAACCATCCCTTGCTTACCCCTTCGTAACTTTGAAAATATATAAGTTTACATGGATCATCTCTTGTTGCACTATAGAACATTGTTACAAGAAATTACTCCCTATGGTATTTGGGTCACAACCACAACAAATCAAAACCCAAGGAGACTTGTCTCAGATTCTAATTAAACAACCAATTAGAAACAACTACCTATAGTAACTAACTTTCAGAAAAAGGGGAAGAAGAGTGCACTTGGAATCCTACATTTGAAGTAGATCCCACTTGAAATCCTTTGCTATGGAATTCCTTCTATACAACCATCTGAAAGTATTACAGAAAAATAAAGATGCAACTACAAGAAAGTAGTTATCTTCTAACTAACTAATTGTAAAAAGTTTAGACTCAATGTTAGACTCAAAATATCATACATATAATATCATCAGAATCATAAATCAACACAAACAGTCGTACGATAATGAGAGTTATTCCATTAATGATAGAAAAAGGGGTTGGTTAGAACTTGTAACCGTTGGGGCACCACCCTGGAACCAGGCTCAAAGTTCCTCCACCCAAGTCTAAAAATGTATAGAAGTTCCTCCAACACTCTACAATCTAGTAGGTCCAAGGAAGACAAAGGGAGTATTCTTGACAAGATAAGGAAAATGCAAATTCTAGAAACAATGGTTTCCAGGAAGAGAGGACAATCTCATACACTAGGGAAACATGGTACTTGTAGGATAATCTTCAAAAGTCTAGCATAATGGTGCATTTCTTAGCCATGTTTTTCCTCCACTCCAAGGCTCTCTTTCATACTGCATTTTGATAGTTGGAGTCGTTATTTATGAGATTTAGGAAGTTAGGGAATGAAAAATCCTATAAACCTCACCCGAAATGGCGACATTATATTTTTTGAGCCAAAATTAACGTGTACATGGGTTTCTAACAGGGAACATGTGTATGTACACGAGTTTCTTTAAAGAAAGTCACGTACACTTTGACAAATGGGGTTTCTAAATATGTTTTTGAGGACGAAAAAGGGGATTTAATTCCCGTAAGAAGGTAAAAGGATGTAACATAAGATAATGATTCATCCCATGCATCTATAGTGGAAAATGATACTATAATGGATGCCCCCTAATGTGTGAGGTCAGAAGAGAAACTGATGGCCAAAATACATTACCAAATTCATGAGATATTGGAGGGGCCATTGGGTAGGATTAGTTGAAGACCAGTCCCAGAACAATACCTACAACAAAAAAAACTAAGATACTCTCTTCTCAAGTTGGGAATTCCCATGCTTGATCATGATGTAAGCATGATCACCAATCAAATACACTACAGATCCATAAATGAAATAAATATAACTGATATCCATGGCCAATAAAAACTATACATAATGGATCCATGTGATATATAGGAGTAGAAAGCATGTCCATCAAGAAATACATACTGGATCCATGCAAAAATGTAGATCATATCCACAAATGGATACACAATGGATCTATATCTTAGGATCAAATCAGAGGATATATGGAGCCAAATGAGTGAACAAACTGATCCTTTGCAAGTACCAATGTCTGAGGGTGGTACAATAAATATTAGTCGGGTAGGAGCACAAAATAGGTGATGCTTGTATTTCACCTGAAGACTTCAATCTGACCACTATGGTATGGTTCTGCACTATGTGAATAAAGGAGTTGAATTTGAACAAAGTGAGACACCATTTGATTACCAGTCATTTATGTATAACGTTAACAAATGCAAGACAACCCACAGATAATGATAATGGGAATCAAGGTACCTAGTACAATATAACAAGTGTGAATAAATGATTTGATGTCAAAATTTTGATAGAATCTATTGATTAGGGGACATTGATGTATTCCTATTGTCAATAGCGATGGAACCTTCCACCGATGACTACAATCCACAAGGCACTTATAAAAACTATAGATCCTTGTCCCAGAGAAAGATGTGTTGATTTTATAGGAAGAGATTCATTGGATGGAAGACATTAAGGTATCCTCCATCATCCAGCATGAGGGGTAGCAGAAGGAATTTTTTTTGGAAGGAATGAAACAAAAATATTGTAAGAACCACACTGAGGTATGAATCCAACATGCACCAAATGGAATAACACATGGAAGAGACTCTATGAATAGTAGTCAATGATGAATACTACTAACAAAGATGAGGAATCAAACAATGGGGAAAATGGAAACCAAGGTACTGCATGAATCCCTATGTGTGATGATTGTTGTTGATGTCAAACACAAGGGAAACTTATTAGTTAGTGAACAGTGATGCTTTGTCATATTTTGAGCACAAGGTTAACTATTAATAATGAAAATAGGATTAGGGTGCAACTCTAGGTCATAATCTTGGAGCAATGTGTCAGATTCGATGAGATCATACACGTTGGAAAGAAGTCAATGAGGACCTTCTATACTGGCACGAGTGGGATACAAATATACTAATGAAACTGAAAAAATATTTGACTGACATAGGAAGGACGAATTTCAAAGACAATGTTTCTGCATAGTGGTCGAAATAGGTTGACTTCCATTGAACAGAGGAATGACACAAAATGTGATTTAGGCAACGTGGACTGGGATACATCTGTGACACAAGAGGTATCAACAAACGCTCCATATGACTGGAAGAATAACCAATTAGAGGATATTCAACTCAATAACAAGAAAAAGGCCTCCTAAATCCATACTAAACCCATAATGTAGATACAATGACTCATGAGATCATGCTAAGTTCAAGGGTGACATAAGTAGCTTCCATATAAAATGATTTAGACTCATTCCCATCCTTGTTTTTGTGTTTCTTTATTTTTATTTTCTTTTTCATATTGTAAATCCTAAAAAGGAATAAAAGAATGCTACAGTACAATGGAGGAAATGAGCATCATGGGAAAGAAAAATAGTTCCAAGCGCAAGGAACATACTTTTTCTTAATGCAAGGAAACATGTGTAGGATATGGATGCTCAGGGAAATTTTTCCTCCAGGGAAAAATATTGCAAGGCTTGTGACTTATTCGAGAATGCATACAATTGGCTTATACAAAAAAAAAATTGAAGCTGACATTAGGCCTGAAAAAGTGTAAGTGGTTAATATGCAATGCATATGCAACTTAACATAAACGTTTGGAAGATCTATGGGTAATCTAGCCAGAAAAAAAATGATAATAAGTAATGAGGCTTCATCACAAAGTCATGATAGTACTAAACATAGCTTTTGAGCCTACAAACAACTGCAGCATGAGTGTCAAAATGACCAGTTAGGTACTAACTAGGACACTCATGAAGAGATAAGATCTACCATTCATAACCAACACCTTTAAAGAAATTTTGAGGGTGTGATGTTGAGAATGAATGGGATTGACCCTATGATATAGTCGTGATTGGTAAATATAGATGCATTATGCAGACAGAGTGAAACCTACCCTAAATGATTATAATGACCACAATACATAAATAAGGGACCCTCATGGGTATTAGCCAAAAATAGATTAAGACAAAGATATGCAGCTTCAATGAAAATTCATGGCAGGACTAAGCAAGGCTCCCGAGCATATGAAATTATTTTAGCATGGGTGCCAAAATGCAAGCCAAGGTATAACTAGGGAACCCATGAATGGTAGGCTCTACCACATGGATTACAACACTTCTAAACAACAAAGAAGATTTTGTGTCACAAATCAGTGGGGTCAATCCTAAAGAGAATATGTGATTGATAAGGATAAATGCAGTATGAAGGTGGGCGGTACCTACTCTACATGCCAGTAAAGAGCACAATACATGTCGAAAAAATAGAAAAACACCACCAAATCCATAAATTTGTGTAAAAAATGAGATCTCTCAAAGACAATTGCATAAGAAAAAAACTTCTGAGTTTTTTATTAGGTTAAACAACACAAAATTGTTCAAAAGGAAGGAAAACGTATTTGAAAAAGTGGAAAAAAATGTTAAAATAGGTGTAAAAATATTTTTTTATGATTTCATTTTCACTTTTACCCTTTGGATAGCATTGAAACCCTTTTACCTTTCGAACTTCTGTAGACTAGTACAAGGTGCACAAATCTAGGAATATAGAACCACTTGGACCAATTAAGTAATATCCTCCTCCTCTTTATTTTAAGCCACAATTGTTTTAGATTTAGTGAATTTTTGAGTGGGTAATGATATTTTTAAAATTGTTTGAACATGTACACGACTCTGCTCAATGTGCATCACATACATACGTGATTGTCTTAACTGACATTCACGTACACCTACAAAACTATTAAAAAATAAAAATATTTAACTCAAAAATGATTTGGATTTTACAGGATGGTGATAGAGTGGAGGGAGAGAGAGCACAGGAAAGTTGCCAATGATGTGATGAATGATTAGGAGGCCCAAGAATCCCTCCAAATATGTGTATTATTCAATTTTTTCCATTGTAATGGCATAAGGGAACAATGAAGATTGCTTGCAACATTGAAAAATTATTGGGAACCTAACGCAGATGCATTCATGATCGGGGGGAAATCTTTAAAGATTGAAAAAAAAAAAATATATATATATATATATATATATAATTTCTTACTGGAATATCTCAACGAGGAGATGTTGTATAATTAAAAGGCAAAGGATTATTTGGTCTTACGATCAACAAATACATTGCATTGTATTACTCAACCGAGACACAGAAAGTTGGGAGAAAAATCCCAATAGGTGAGATTACACATCTCAATATGAATATCATTATGTTATTGATTTCTTGTAACATGGGATAAACATCATTGCATCAATCCTTCCATACAATGATTTCCTATGCCAAAGAATGTTTGAGACCAAAATTGTATGATTGGAGCACAACATTGTCCACATGCATGAAGGCTCAATTGACAGGGTAAAAGTAGGGGAAACTAAAAAACAATGGCTATGGAATCATTTTGTGTTGTTCATTCTTTGAGATGATTCCCATGATTATTCTGAGAGTGTAAATCCATCCTCACTACATCTGAGATGGTGCAATGGAGAGATGGAGTGAAATATTACTGAGGCAAGGAGGAGGGAAGCCAAGGGATCCATGGGACAATGCCTTCTTTGCTTGGTGGTCACGCCAAGTGGTAGTTATAGAGGAATATTCCTATGTAGGTACAGACTATCAACAGGACCTAGAGATTCATATCCCTCCTTAAACAACTTATGGAGAGATTAGTAAGAAATTTTAGAATTATTTGATTTTATATTTTAAGAAATATAATTGAATAATTTTTTTTGATGTGGATCATATGAATAATAATATTGTTTGATTATGCAGATATAGGACCAATATGACCAGAGGGATTTATTCTACAAAGACGATGTTTTTGGGATGGACAATCACGATTATATGTCGAGTGGGTTTTAGACAATGTCCAGAGGAAATCTAGATAGATTGGTGCATTTTGTACCCTTGGTACAGATCAAGTATCTATTAGAGCATATGCAACAATATGTAGTTGGCATGCCAGGGGTATGTATATCACTCTTTCGGTATATTTATCATGTGGTTTTGTGCTATGAGAAGCGTACAGAGGGAGGAGCAGGTCCCTCAAGACATTGATTATGAGATATCTTGATTATTGTATATTTTGTATTATCAATTCCTATAGAGGAAAATCGAGGCTTAAAATACATTTTTGAGATACGATCCACCTTTTTATAACTATTGAAAACTGATTATGATATGTATATAAAGATGATATTTTTTCCTTGATAAGGATGTTCTTATGATATATTATATTACATGAATGATTTGAGTTTTAATTTAACATTAATGGTGTAAATTCCAATGTAACACGTAGTTAGTGAATGAATCACATAATACATTGTCACTTATTGGAATACGAACATAAGTAATATGATGAAAAAAATTATCCAAAAAACACACTCTAAGGAAACGACAAAGTAACATACGGTTGCGAATAAAATAATTATTGTTTATATGGCATACAACCAGCTGAGCATCCAGATGAAATTATAAGGACCAAATGTGGTGTCCAACGGTATCACGAAATAGTTCAGTAACAATGTTATAATTATATACATTATTAGTATATGGATTGAGACAAGCACCTCCGGAAGCAACCAATTCTCCTGCAGGTGAATAAATCACCCAAGCGGCAGAAGCCAGACTATGAGTATGGTGACTAGTGTCATCTCTTACAAGGGAAAACTCTCTATGGCCAAGGGTAAACCACAACAGACAGGTATGACTGCAGAAATCAAATCAATTCCATCATATGTTATATAAACTAATGTGCAGGACAATATAGAGGCCTACCTCGATCCAACATTCGATGATGTTCCACCGTTGAGAACTTCGACCCAAAGTTTTATACCTGTAAGAATTTCTTAACAAACAAATAGAGAAAGTATATAGTGATAATATAAAAGGGATTAGCACATCAGATAACATAATCCATTAATAAACATTACAAACATGCCCATGTATAATAATAAAATATTTGCACGATACCAATAGGATGGGAAAGGAATATTTCTATTAATAATTGATTAGCAGAAGTGACAACATTACAGACTTCCGTGTCGACACAGTTCAAAACCAAGAAACCAAGTTCCTTCCAACTGGGCCTCCACCACTTCACTCCTCCACCAAAGGAAATCTTGAATGAGAGAGATAATGAGGTTCTCTCAACAATAAGGAAAGATCTTGGGGGTTGAACACTGTGTTCAGACTTGAGGGACAAAGGGATGCAGACTCAATATGAAGTAATTTCTCCAGAAAAACTTTTCTCTCAAAGTTGAATGATTTATCTTCCTTTCCATAGCTCTAAATTGTGTTCTTATAGCCTTCAAAATGCAACTGAAGGGTCGAGTCAAAACGTTTCTAGTATATGGAAGGCCAAGGATCAAAGATCTCTTGTCGTGACATGGAAACCCAACTCTATTTTGTATTTTCTGGCACAAATCCCGATGTAAGCGGGATGTAGTGGAGCAGCCTGCATATACGCTTGTTGCATAGCTGATAGGGAATGTATATGTGGAAAAAATGTTAATTTTTAGCTCAGGATTCATCAAAAAGGGATAATAATCCTGCATAGGGAAATGGAAAAATTCCATCTATGCAAGATGACAATGGTGAGGCAAATCTTGCTATAACAGATGCCCCCTAATGTGTGAGATCATAGGATTATCTGCGATGGCCGAAATACATTATAAATAACCGAGGAGTGGAGTGGTAGAGAACTAGTTGGACGAACTTGATTGCTCATTACATTATGTACTGACTTTGCATACATGGCTGCCAAGAATACAATGCAGATCCATGTGGAAAATATACCAATCAAGTGCTTGTATCCATGAATAGCCAAATACAAATGCGGTTATATGCAAAAAGATTTCATATTCATGAACAAGGCCCAGTGAAACCAGTCTCAAAACCAATTTGAAGATATCTGTATACCAAGGAGTACAATCTAATTTCCCATGATTACTACAGTCGAACAGTTGTTGGTCCAATGAAAGTGAAGCGACAACTCAGGAAAGATGCGACCACATAGTGATGTCTTCAAGTCTTCTACATTATCCGCCAAGGTGCAAGTCTACATAATGTGAATAAAGGAGTTGAGGTCGAACATAATGAGACATCGTTTGATTACTGGTCATTGAGGTATACCATTAACAAACACGAGACAACCTACCAATAATGAAAGTAGGCATCAAGGCATCGAGTACATTTCTACAAGTGTGAATAAAGGAGTCGGTGTCGAACACTTGAGAAATCCACTAATTAGGAGACATTGATGTATTCCCATCTATCAATGGTGAGAGAACCTACCACTAATGACTGCAAGCCTCAAGGTACTCATAAAACTCTAGGTCTCATATCGAGAATAAATGACCTGAATTTGATGGAAAGAGAGCCACTAAAAGGAGAGCATTAAGGAATCTCTCATCAGTCAACATGAGGAACAAAGCAGGAGCTTCATGATTTGGTGGAGATCAGACGAAGAACATGTTCACAAACCAAAGAACCTGTGTGTATTTCGTGTGTACCAAGTGCAAGCGGTATACGAAAAAGACCCTCTGAATAACAACCAATGATGAAAAATTGTTGACAAAGGAGAGGAAACAACCAATAAGGATAATGCCATCCAAGACACTGCACAAATCCCAAAGTGTGAATAGATGTCTTGCTGTCGAACACAAGGGAAACCAACTAGTCAATGACCAATGATGAAATGTCGATTGTTGGGTTCAAGGTGACCTACCAATGATGAAAGTAGGGCCAGGGTGCATGATAAGACTATAGTATCATGAGATTCTGAGACAAACTGAGGGTATGGTCGACATGCAAAGTCAATATTTATGAGGAGTGGCGGACATAGGTTGATAGACTTCCTTTGAACAAGAGCATGAGACATATGGTAGACTTTGGCAGCATAGAATCAACGATGTGACAATTAGATGCAGGAGGCATCAATAACATTCTCTATAGGGACTGGAAGAGTAACCATTCGGTAGAGAAAACTCTGTAACGAGATTAGCTTCCTAAGGCCATGCTAAACCCAAAACTATGATGACACAAGGACTCAGTAATTTTGTTCTATGTTCAAAGGTGACACGAGTGCTGCTAATTATAATATAGTACTCCCTTCCCACCCGTCTTTTTTTTTTTCATAAAAAATGAATGCTATGATACAGAGGAGGAAACGAGTGTCGAAAGTAAGCAAAACTAGTTTCAACAATGGAATGTACCTATGCTTAATGCATGGAAATTCATATGGGAGATGGACACTCGAGGTGATGTTTCCTCTAGGGTATAGGGTGTCAAATTGAGAAGGATATAAGAAAGGCTCTTCTTGGTTGAGGATGCAAAACTATTTAGGCAATGGTTTATAACACAAAGAGAGAACTGGCTAAAGGCTCAATACTGCAAGCGAGGGCATGAGATGAAATCACAACTTGACGCCAAAAAATATCCTTTTTTATGTATTGTAGTCTACTTGGTGTGAAAAATGGGTAAACTTGTGCCAAATAGACGTCTTTTCAAATCCAATCTACGAGTGTGAAAAAGACAAGTTCACTCAGCAATATTTTTTATTTTTGATAATGAGTCAGAAAAGAGCTTAACTAAGACTCATGACCTTTCAAATCCAATTTAACAAGTGT
This sequence comes from Picea engelmannii, assembly GCA_009831015.1. NCBI lineage: Eukaryota > Viridiplantae > Streptophyta > Pinopsida > Pinales > Pinaceae > Picea > Picea engelmannii. Next base: position 21,298 of record ML784162.1, on the reverse strand, counting down.
GAATGGGACAAATCACTCGACAATCTTTTCAATTTTTAGACGAGGAAAAGATCTTAACTCGAACTCGTTAGGAAGATTCTAGGTGGCAAGCCACGGGGGAGGCCAAGGCTCTCATGTAGACCTTCTGTGGAATGTCAGTATCTTATGAAGAATAGACCCAAGCTTGGGAAGACCCAAATATCTCCAAGTCGAGGAGGGAAAAGTTCTAACGGAGGTTATCGTCTTCGTGTTATATTGGATAATGTATATTCCTAGAAAAGACATAGGCGGAGGCATTAGATACCCCAAAAGACCATCCCAATCAAAGGGAACCTCATCAATACTTGGAGGGAGAGAACTCGAGAAGAGTAAAATTCTCTCTAGTTCAGAAGGTGAAGTAATAGAAATGATAAGGACATGGAATAGAAGGTATAGAACTAGAACTAGAAGAGAAGGATCGACCAAAAATTGCATTGGTGTGACCACTTCCTTAGACTTGTCACTCTCTGAGAGAAGAGTGGGATCGATCGAATATTTCATCGATATGAACACTTCCTCAACCATTGATTGAATAGGATGTGAGACAACAAGTTCAAGAGGTGCATCGCCCCAAAAAACAAGAGTGTTGTTGGTCGAAGATTGCATCGACACGACCGTTTGTTGAACAATATGCGAGACAACAAGGTCAAGAGACACATCACCCTTGCAAATAGGAGAGGTGTTGGTCGAATATTGCATTGACATGACCACAGGTTGAACGGGATGTGAGACAACAAGGTCAAAGGATGCATCAACCCCTAAAAGGAAAGGGGTGTCAGCTAAATATTGCATCGGCATGATTGTTGTATCAACCAAAGAAGGAATTCAGTGTTGTGAAACCATAGATGCCTTAGAACCCGAAGGGCCCTTAGGTGATCCCCACGCTTCTGGTATCCCAACAATAATAGGACACAAATGAGTAAGGTGACTTCCTTCACAATTATTGCAAAGGAATTTAGGCTTACGTCTAAGATGTCTAGGCTTCTCAATCATATGAATTCCCCCAGCATGACTTGCAGTGGCTGGTGACATGCTCCCAGCATGACTTGCAAAGGCTAGTAGAAAATCTCCAACATGACTAGCAGAGGTTGGTAATGAATCCCCAACATGACTAGCAGAGGTTGGTGATGTAATGCCAATATGACACACAGTGACTGGACTTGCGCCCCCAGCATGACTTGCAGTGGTTGGTTGCAGGTCTTCAACATGACTTGTAGAGGTTGTCAACCAATATCCATCATGACTTGCAGAGGTTGGTGATATAATGTCATTATGACACGCAGTGATCGAACTTGTGGCGGTAGTGAATTGTATCATTTGAGACCAAGGTCCAAGGAAATTTTGGTTCTGAGAAATTGCAGGCCAGGAAGGATCTTGGTTTACACCATGTCCTTGTCCAATAGGACAGTACCCTCCTCCATACTGATTCATAAATGGTTGTAAGGGCATCGACACCGAGGAAGCTGCTTGCGAAGAGAAATCAACATGACAAGGGTTACTCATGTGAGGATATATGTTTCCCCCAGGCAAAGGAACTTTGTGAGGGGGGTTGCCCATACTATAAGACTGAATCCCTCCATATGGAACACCAGAGGACAAACGGAGGTCCACCATGGGAAAATTTTTTGTAGGAACCGATAGGGCGGAAGAAGGATAAGTGGACAGAGTGTAATAAGTAGAATGATTGCATAGTTGGGAACTTACTTATCGCATAGTGGATTCATAGGAAGGAATATTCCAACCTCCTACCATAAGAGGTGTTTGAAGGATATGACTCCCACCAAATGGAGAGGGATAAGAAGGAGGCATCATGCCCCCAGACCCAAAACTTTTATTCACATAAGGAGACAAGACAGAGGATGGCAAGTGCGAAGACATATTAGACATACCATGAGAAAAATGATTAGAGACCCAAGGCATTGACTGAGTACCATAATTATGCATACCATTATAGAAAGAGGACGGATTTTCCCCCATGAACGTCATGGGGGGGGTAGCAGTAAATGAGGGAGAAAAAGAAACTCCACTATCCATGATAATGAAGACTCAGTATAGACTCATAATGACAACTAGTAATCAAAGAGCATACCAAAAATTCAAATGGCCAATATGCATGCAAACAGGCTTAAGTGGCTGAGTGGCCTCCCTCGCTAAAGAAGGTATGTCTTGTTCAAGAGGGACCTGAGACTCCCTGCCAAATTTTGGAGGTAAAAGAATCAGTTATAGAGGCCCTCGTGGGCTTAAAAACTAGTCGGTCAGATCCCCTTGGAGAGGTAATCCTCTATAAAGGCTATGTGTTGTTTGACCTTTGTTTGACCCATGATACAAACACAATAACCCCTACAAGTAACCTATGAGATACCTAAGTCAAGCAACTAATAAACCACTGTATAATTGATGCACAGGCGGGCAATCGTAAGTCTGGATCACCATATGGGTAGGGCAGCAAAGCCTGAAACCTTGAAAGCAATGCCTCTCACAGACGTATGGGTACTATCAAGATCCACAAATACGAATAAATACACAGAAATATCTCTGACGTTAGGCGAGTATCTAGGGGTTATCCCTTCAACTAACTTTGTGCAACCTCGTGATTAACTCCGATGTGAGTGGAGCCTCCTAATATTACCAATTATACAATGGTTTTCTCAACTCCCTGTCTCAGACACATATGTTGATTTAATTTCCTTGGAGAAGTTTACTCACAAAATCCTATCCCAAGGCACTAAATCCTAGACTAGTTTGTGCACCCTAAAAATAAAATTGTGTCTAATCAATTTTAGTTTAAAGCATAAATTTTATTGGTCATGATTACTCAAAAGGGTATGGAAGTGAAACTCATGATTTTATGACTCTGCAAGAAGATAAAAATGAATATAATGCAAATTCTATCTTTATCTTTTCAATGAATGATATGCTAATAAAAACAATGTAATTTTCAATTTCAACTCTGCAATTTAGAAATAAAATGCAATCTTTCTCTAAATGTACTAAACTAATGATAATGGTCCAAAGACAAAATGTTAACCAATGCAAAATGCCTATATTTTTGTATTTTCAATATGTTAAAAAGAAAATGCATGGACTGGGAAGTAACCCGATAAAAAGAATTCTACTAGGTATAAGCAAAATGACTCAAGTAGAAAATCAAGAAGCCAAGCAAACAACCCAGGGTTCAAGGAAAAATCAAAAGTGAAAAACAATGAGAAAGACGACGCCCATAAATTCAACTCCCAATAGGCTTCCTGACAACCTAAAGAAGCTCAACAGGCACTACAGAGACCCAAGAAGGCTCAACACATATCAAATCTCACCCAGCAATCACCAAACCAAGCAAACAAGCCAGGAAAAGTGGTATACGTGATTGTTCAAGAGAACCGAGCGTATATACGCATCTTGCAAAGAGGCAGGGCGCATGTGTACGTGACTGTAAGGAAAAAAGAAGCATACATGATTTAAAACAAGGCTAGGCAAGAGAAAAAGGATAGAAACTCAGACTCAGAGTGAATAGCCTATGTCAAGCAGTGATATGACAAGAAGCACAAAGGAAAAAGAGAAATGCAGGAAGAAAAATACTTCAACCCTTAGAAGGAATATCTATCCCCAGTGGAGTCGCCATTTCTGTTACGAGGGAAAAACTCTCTATGGCCAAGGGTAAACCACAACAAACAGGGATGACTGTAGAAATCAACTCAATTCCATCATATGTTATATAAACTAATGTGCAATAGAAGATAGAGGCCTACCTCGATCCAACGTTCGATGATGTTCCACTGTTGAGCACTTTGACCCAAAGCTTTATACCTACAAGAAGTTTTTAATAAACAAATAGAGCAAGTATATAGTGATAATATAAAAAGGATTAGCACATCAGATAACATAATCCATTAATAAAAATTACAAACATGCCCATGGATAATAATCAAATGTTTGCATGATACCAATAGGATAGGAAAGGAGTATTTCTATTAATAATTGATCAGCAGAAGTGACAACATTACATACTTCTATGTTGGCATGGTTCGAAACCAGGAAACCAAGTTCCTTCTAACTGGGCCTCCACCACTTCACTCCTCCACCAAAGGCAAGATCGAATGAGAGAGATAATGAGGTTCTCTCAACAATAAGGAAAGAGCTTGGGGGATGAACATTGTGTTCAGACTTGAGGGACAAAGTGATGCAGACTCAATATGAAGTAATTTCTCCAGAGTAACTTTGCTCTCAAAGTTGAATGCTTTCTCTTCCTTTCCATAGCTCAAAATTGTGTTCTTATAGCCTTCAAAATGCGACTGAAGGGCTGAGTCGGAACGTTTACAGTATATGGAAGGCCAAGGATCATAGATCTCTTGTCGTGACATGAAAACCTGACTCTATTTTGTATTTTCTGGCACAAATCTCGATGTACGTGGGTTGTAGTGGAGCAGCCTGCATATACGCTTGTTGCATAGCTGATAGGGCGCGTATATGTGAAAAAAATGTTAATTTTTAGCTCTGGATTCATCAAAAATGGATAATAATCCTGCATAGGGAAATGGAAAAAGGCCCTCTGTGAAAGATAGCAATGGTGAGGCAAATCTTGCTATAACACCATCCATGTACCCTACAAAAATTGATGAATGACGTGACATATTCCAACCAAGAAGAAGCACCATAAACATCATTAATGCAAAAAAAACATTATACTATCATATTGTACATCTATATACAATAATTACAAAAATACCATCTAATCAAAGCTTCTCATGCATAATACTTTTTCAGATAGAGGCCATTTCATTTGACAGCCAAAACTACCCAGCACGCAAAATCTTCTGGGATGTTTCTAGTCTTGATAAGTGACCTCCAAATGCTCCACTGTGATAATAATTAATAAGAACTTTCACTTCCTTGTGGATAAAACAATGAAGGATAATTGAGTCAACTCCTCAATGATACGAAGTGTCGTCGATGATAAGGTCATTCTTTTCTTGACGACGAATTTGACGTCAGTCATCATTTGAGTGATGCAGGGAAAACTTGAGAGTCTGGAGATATATAAGGATATATTCGTACCAAGGATCAGTAGAAGAGAACAAGAATATATGTTCATATGAAAGTGAGTCAATAACTTCATTCTCCTCATAGTATACATAGAAATCCAACATAAATTCAACGAAGACTAACGAATTCTTAGATTTGGTAGAAGTGAAATCCAAATCAAACTCCTGAAGAAAAAAAAATGCATTTGTTATACTTCCCTCCAATTATTCGTCGTGTCAAAACATACTGAAAAGGATTAATGTCGGCGATGATGTTCGTCTTACACAAAAGAACATAATTTCAGAGGCATTGAACAACATGAAATGATGCTAAGCCCAGTTTCCCGATGTGAGAATACTTTATTTTAGGTCCCATCAAGTCTCGACTTAAATAATAGATGACATGCTCTTGGAGCTTATCATCCTCCTGAAATAATATGATTCCAATCGAATATTCAACTATCGTGAGATATAAAAGAGAATCTCTATTATAATATGGAGGGATAAGAAACAGAGTCAAAACTAAATCTTTCTTCAATGCGTCGAAAGAATGTTGTGAAAAATCATCGCAATAAAAGAGAACCCACTTCTTCAGTAGGCACATAAAACCTTTTGTGATATTAACATAGTTCGGTACAAAATGTAGAAGGAAATTTACCTTTCCATGTATACTCTGAAGTTGAATTATTGTGCACGGGAGAGGCAACTAATTTAATGACTCTACCTTCAAAGGGTTGACCATGATCCCTTTGGTTGAAATAATAAATCCTACGAGACATCCTGAAGTCACACAAAAAATGAATTTATGTGGATTCAAGAGAATTCGATAGTGAAGACATATCTCAAAGACAAGGCAAAGGTGTAGAAGATGTTGTGCCCTATTACATGTGTGGGTGGTGATATCATCCAAATAAGATTTCACTATGTGCTTAAGATCATGGAAAGTGAACATCATGGCCTGTTGAAAAGTAGCTCCAACATTTTTAATGCCAAAAGGCATCTTTTCGTATGAAAAGGTTCCCCAAGGACAAATAAAAGGTTTCTTATGTTGGTCCTTAAGGAAAATCAATATCTAGTTATAACCAGAAACATCATCCCTGAATGAGAAAATATCACTTCCTATGCATTCATACAGAATTTGATCGATAAACGATGTAGAGAATTTATCCTTAGGAAAAGATTTATTTAAATCATGAAAATCCATGTATACTTGAATCATACCTTGCTTCTTTTATACCGGAACAAGGTTCGATACCCATTCTAGCAACAAGACTGGATAGATAAATCCTACTTTGAGCAGTTTTTCTACCTCGACCTTGATTGTTGTTGCTTTCCTTGGGTTGACTGGTCACAATTTCTGTCGAAATGGCTTAGCGCTTTTATAGGTTTGAATCTCATGTTTGACAATCTGAGGATCTATGCCAGGAGTTTCCTTGTACAACCAGGAGAAAACATCATGAAATTATTTGAAAAGTGTCATGTACTGATGAATTTCATCTTGAGAACAATTTTCCTAGATAAATATGTTTTCAAAAACATCAAGGGTTCTGGAAATGTTGATTGGAACAACTTCTAATATATTTTGTTTGCTAAGGGGTTCACGGTCCAACCATCATTTCTACTCACAAATAACTTAAATTCTCCTCCTTCCATACGACCGATATCAAGGAGAAAATTCAACCAATGATGCATATCCTCCCATGTCCTTTCTGACCCAGTCATTGCATCAATAATAGCCTCATCGAAGGGCATGACAATATCAATATAGTCCAATAAGTTGAATAATTATGAGCCCATACTAGCTCTGGATACTGATCATCCTCCTCTATCTGTAAAGGAATTTAATATTATTCTGTAGTGACATTATGAATAATTTGGTAAGATGCCTTAGCTAGAAACAATGACATAGACATCACGGCATGTGCGATACCTTCGATCGATTCACACAAACAGGGATAAGACCCATGGATATTGTAGATACGATGTTCTAAATGACATGACTATCATCACCAGAGTCAGGGGACTTGACTTTGGAAACCCAAACAGGGTGGAATGAATATAAGACAACGGTTTTGGGAAATCAAAAGTTCCCATGAGAGAATGGCACATTCCAACACCGATACTCTCAGCTTCCAATTGAGAGTTTTCAATATAGGGAATCCTGGATCTCAGATTTTCCATAGAGCTAGAGCATTTAAAATCCATCTAATCGATAGTCACAATCCTTCTCTCATAGGGAAAGAATGAAATTCAAAATATCAATGAGACGATAGTTGTCATCTCATCAGTCCAACTCCTTCCAAATAAAATATTATATTATATTCCAACAACGAGCTTACTACCTCTACTTATAAAGAAATAGACTTACCTCCTAACTAGACTGAAAAAGAGGAAATAATCTCGTGCAGCCTAAAATATCGTCCATCGAATGAGGCTAACAAAGTGGGAGAAGGTTCTATCTCTATAGAACCAATAGATTTCCAGCAGGACAAGGACATAACACTCGTCAAAGCACCCTCTTCTATGATGGTCCTCCTGATTATGTGTTATGCATATACAACATCAATATGGAAGGCGGCATGATAAGAAAGGTGAGGCTTCACATCAGTAGTGTCAAACTTTATAGTGAGATGGATGGAATAATCCACTACTCTGATCGTGGATAACAATGTGGTGTGTTGTGTGGGGAAACTATGAATCACCTCTAAAGCAGACATTGTACATGGCATTTGAGCTAAATACTTAACAATGGTATTTTTAGGTGTGGCTCTAGTATTAGGGTTATGCGATGTCCATTTGTGTACACCTTTTGGTATGCATTGCATCATTTCCTTCTTAGTTTTTTCTATGTGGAGAGGCACCTAAGGATCAAAAGTTTCGTTACCTTTTGATGTTGAATTTGGATTACTATAATCACTAGTTCTAGGTGAAAAGTATACCTCATCCTCTTTTAATTTTGAATAATTAACCATATTAATGAATGAGAATGATCATTCTAGAAAAGGTGCACTAGAAGTGCCCCTTTGTGGATTGGAAGTGTAAGAGCCAACCTTCATATTCAATCCTTGCGGAAATAGGTTTTTCAATACAATAGGTTGGTGTTGTTGTTGTTGCAAATTTATCATTCGTTAGGATTCTTCCATCTTTGGGCATTGATGAGTAAGATGATCATCCCCACAAATATTTCATGGAAATTTCACCTTTCTCTTTTCATCCTTTTCCCCCTCAACATTTTTGTTAGGCTTCTTATATTTTCCCCCAGCACCCTTCTTTCCCTATCCTTTATTCTTATTCTGGGATGATGAGGACCCTTTTGAGTCTTTGATTACATAGTGTGTACATCCAAGGAATAAGTGGTGGGGGTGGTCGAGCTAGGGGCCAAACCAGTCGTATTTTATTTTATAGACAGTTGTTGCATCTGTCTAGAGACCGGATTTGAAGCCTTACTTTGCAAGGAATTTATAATAGCATCGAAATGCAGTATTGATTTCGGTTTTTCCAAGACGAGAGTCAACCATGGTGCGTTGGGAATGATCTTGTAGAGAATACCTGATTGAGAGTAAATCAACTCCAACTGTTGTGCTCTAAATATTTCCTACTCTTTTGTAAACACCCCTGAAGTGTCCACATCCTTAGAAGTGTAAGGAAGTAATGACTTCAAGAACCATTTTAAGAAAAAATGTGTTGGTACCATGGCTTTGATCAAGCTCTTCCATCTCCTCCATTCCTGAATATGATCAAAAATTTGCAAATATTTATCTTGTTGAAAGTTAGCTAAAAGATTTATACCAACATCATACCAAATAGGGAGTTGGAAGTGGTTGAGAAAAACTATGGAGACATCAACAAACGTTGCATACTTAGACCTTTCTAGTTATATATACCATTTAGAGGCGACCTCGGTGAGGGTGTGTTGGAACAATCGTAATGGGATTGAGTGATTGTTCAACGAATTAGATGAGCACCACAAGTGAAACATCGTTACGTGGTCTTGTAGGTCTTGACTCTTCACCACTCCTTCCTTCTAACTTTGGTATGTTCGATGGTAGTCTGGTGGGGATTGTAGGAAAACTCAGGTGATAACGAATCATGTCATTCATCAACTTAGACAAATTTGGCAAATGAATATTTGTCGGAAAAGGTAGCTAGGGCTCTGATATCGACTGATTGGAAACCTAAAAAGAAGATCCTGGATTGAATATGCCACCAGGTTTCCAGGAAGAGTTTGTGGATGATCTAGATCCTTCGGTAAACCCTTGGTTCTAGTTAAATGGAAGAAAAATCCCACCTATCTGATTCCAAAATGGAAAAACAGGGTTTCCCCCTTCAAATCCTCCTTCCAAGTCAAAGCTTCCCTGCATGGGGTTTGACTGACCGGGAAAGGGGTCTCCCCCTGACGACATCCCTTGTGAAGGGAAATACCCTTGCGTGGGATTCCACTAAGCTTGGAAGGGTTTTCCCTCTGTCGACACTCGAGACACGGAAGAAGGATAACTCCCAAAGCCACCATACAATGTGAACGAGGTCGAGGTGGATGGCATGCTAAAGGATTGGGATCTGCTAACCGTAGAAGATCCCCAACCCCCAAAAGGGGTTAGGGTCAGAAGACAGGAATGCCCCACTCCCAAGGAAAGGGAACATCAGAGGGATATGAGCTCTTCCCCAAGGAACAACTTGGTATGGAATCAAAGAATTTCTTGAACCAACATTAGAGACTTGGTACATCGACTGAGAGCCAATCAACGTGTTTAGCATGTCCATCGATGACATACTGAATAAGAAATAATTGGTTATTGAGGGTAATGATATGACCACACCAGAAGGATGGGTGTGTAACCAACAATCAATGGAGAAGAACTGTTGATAGATATGACAACTGTGGATTGAATCACACCAGTTGTTTGATTCAACATGTTAGGGGGAAATATCCTACTCACTAGAACATTTGGGCCATTTTTTGACGGCGTGTTCATAGTAATTACCACTTTATATTGTCGGGAGAATGAAAAACATGACCCCCCAAACGTCGTTTCACATGACGTCACTATACCGACATTCTAGATATCATCGTTGGTGCCACGTTTCTAGCAGACACATTTCATTTCTACTTTCACTGTCCAAGCCCACAATTAACATCACATCCACGACAACAGGTTGTCACACATGAGATGTCAAAAGACGTTGCAAAAGAGACATCTAGGGAGTTGGAAATGAGACACCTGAGACGTTGCAGCGAGACCCATAGAACTTGGAGAGGATCTTGGCGAATGTCGCAGAGCCCGTTGCTATACCGACAACTGGTTCCAATCTCCAGCGTTCATGCTATATCAAAGACGGGGGGGACATCGCAGTGAACGCTGGAAGTCCGACGTCCTGTTAGTATTTTAAAAAATAAATAAAAAAAGAAATGTCCAGAAATAATATCATGGAACTTGACTCACAAAGACCATATGGAGAAAAAATTTCAATGAAAAAGGTGGTTGGTTCAATATTTGTAACAGTTAGTGGAAATTTTTGTCATTTCCATTATCTATCCATGAACACGAAGTTCACTGGTGTTGTAGTCAAACCTATGGGGTTTTTTTTATAAACATTGCAGAGTTGCATTACCAAACACTCATAGTTGTTTCCAATGCCTTTTTAGGGCTTCAACATTGCTTGCATATATCGGTGTTACATGAATCGGAAGGAATTGACATATGAGTTCACAAACCCTACTTCATATTGATTGATTTTTCAATTGTGTAAGTAATACATCTCTTGATATATGTGTTCATGTTGATGTAGAGGAATGACCATTAGAAATACCTATGTATTACTACCAATGTATTATGGATTCCAAAACCACATTTTTTTTCGAGTAATGTTCTTCCATAATAATCTTGTCATGCTCATGAAGTGATGGAATGCATAGTTTGTTAAGGAACAATAACGAGGTGTCAACACAAATGAAAATATTGACCTAGTGATGCTTAGATAAGATTTACATGAATTTGGGAAAACACCATATTTGCATCACAGTGCTTCAACCAATATCATGTTTAGTGTCCATATGTATCTAGAACAATCAACAAGGCATGCACCAAGAAGTGAACCGCATATTTATATGCATCACAATTATGCCCAATCTCTATATGAAACTACTATAAATAGGCCATCAACTTCAGTTTTCATGTTCTTTGCAACTTTCTCTATGTATACACAAATTGTATAGGATTATGGTCCACATGTATGATATTCTCCTTACATAAAATGTAATGTCACCATTTCTTTACAACTTGAATGTTTGCATAAAATTCTATGTCATAGGTTGAATAATTTTGAATGGTGTCATTGAAAGATTCAGAATGGTATGCAATAAGGCATCTATGCAACAAGAGGAAAACACCAATAAATAATTGAGGCATCGATCTAGAACTTAAAGGGTTGATGTAAAGTAGGGACTCACACCACAATCATAGAACAAAATCAGTGATTGAGCTTTGGAAAACCCTATTGTTGTGTTGTGTCTTACTAGAACATATTATTCTTGGTGAATTCATGCAAGACAAAATAGAGAGGGTGTTTGATATGGGAGAATCCCAACATAAATCATTTGTAGAAGTCGGGTAATTCAAGAAAAAGTTTCAAATTTGTTAGATTTGCTGACATGTAGCATTCTCTGCAAGATATTTCAAAGAAGCCAAAAAAAAAAGGCAAGTAAAAAATTGTGAAATATGCATCTGCTTCCAATGCATGCTAGAATTCTCATCTCTTGAAGCATGGCCTATTTAAGCATCAAAGAATGCTAAAGGTCAAACAATAAAACCAAACTGTTATATTACTCTTTTTTCACATCCGGGAATAGAGATATCTCAATCTATTAAAGGGAGTGTATACCATGGGCCATGGAACAAAACTAGATCATGACATAGTTATCCCAATCTATCAAAGATTCTCTATATGATTAAATGTACACAGGCAGTGATAGCCTTCTTGGAATCAAGGATATTTAGAAAAAAAAAGACGTGCAGAATGACTATGTACACTGGAAGTAGTAAATTTAGAACCAACTAAGGACAACACTTGTCTTCAATAACTAATTCTGACGGACCAGGAAGATATAAATTTAGCCCCTTTAATTATTATGATTAACCTGAAAGACAAATAAAAATACTGAAAAATAGAATGATTTATTGTAAGATCATAACTAGCCTTATTTCTACAAAGTCAGTTTTGGTATGCAACATAATCGAATGTTCCAAAAATAAATCCAAAACCAAAAAGAAATACCTACCACACAATGTAATTGCAATTTTCAAGCCATTATTGATTATCACTCTGCTAAAAAATATGAAGGACAACACTTCACTAACACTGCAGATGATTATATTTGGTCATTCAACAAGACCAATCGGATAATAAATATGCCCCAAATGCTGGAAAAATTGAAGAACAAAGAAACATGGACTGTTTCTGATCTTCTACCGCTGAAGAAGTTGAATTCTTTTTCCATGTCCTCATGGATCACTACACCATTGAATTGTGGATAAATAGATTTAGAGCATACAGGATACAATTTGATCATACTCCCATCTATGATATTGACCCAAACATGTCCCATATATGATGTTGATCCAAACATGTATTCTGGATCGATTTCAGATGATATTCCTGTACCCAATTCTGTCTCTATTTTTGCTGAGAATAATGCCAAGGGACAGAGTGTAGATTTGATGACCTGGGAAGAAAATAAGCATGCCAATACTTTTTAGCAGAATTGTGGTGATGAAATAGAGGAATGATATCTGTGATATCGTGAGAATAGTCACAAATATCTCACACTTCTTCATTGTAGTGAGAAATGTTCTATCCAGGAAGGAAGAGGAGACGATAAGAGTCTGACTAGTAATAGCAATACCACAAAGTGTTTTTTATCAACTTCTGCCTGGTTAGAGAACAAGTATGATCAAGGCATTCATGATAATTTGCATTTTGAACAAAATAATGATTGGTCTTCTACACTATATTTTGATGATCCTCTTATTCTCAATGTTGATGATGATTGTATTGATAGTTTGGTTGTCATGGAAGAAAATCAACATAATGGAACCCTCAACTCAAGATTACCACTTGAATTTGAGAAAAGAAGTCATAGATCATATAATTTTCATTTTGATGGCTCTCCAATTTACAATTTATGTGATCGTTGGGATATCGAGGAACATAGAGTTGTTCCTATCACAGGATTGCTCCATGAAACTTGTGAGACACAAACTACTGGTATACACTATGAAGACAGAGGATCTCGTCATATGACCAATGGATACCTACACTTGACATGTAAACAAGACACCTATTACAGAGAACCGTGGCCATTGTAGGGTACCATCCTTACCAATTAGTGCATTTTTCCAACTGAAGATAATAGTCAAAAAAATTTCAGATCCCTGCAGGTCGTGGTTAACATTGATGTGTTCGAATACTTTTATGTGACTATGATTATCCCTCTAGTTTCCAGCAAATAAAATTTTTGCAACAAGATCAATAAAAATTATGACAAATCATCGGATGATGGGGAAGGTTAATGCCATTGATGCATTTATGATTTATCAAAAGAAGTAAATGGTCATGTTCCCAATTATGTATATGAAGAACCCTTAGGTACATATGGAAGCAAGATTGAGGTCTAGGAGACAGAGAAGTCCTCTAAGATCGAACGAATACATCATTTTCTCCACAATACCATGAATGATAGAACCATTAAATCGCAACATCATAGGCACAGATCCTACATTTGGTCCTTTGAAAACCCTCCTTTACATGATACTTATAATCACAACAACAAAGATGAGGATCGGACCATCTTTAGACTATATTTATTTGATGCGTTTGACAGGTATCCACTTTCTTCGAGACAACAAGAAGATCTCTAGTTTCTTTGGTTATTCACGAGTATGATGGAAATGGTAGCGGTCCAAATGATGGCTCCATTATACTACCCACCGCAACAACTAACGTCACTAGTGAAAGATCAACCATCCATTGTAGATCGACTCCAAATTCTTCTGCACAAATTTACAAAGATGAGCCTCGACCCTCACTTAGTGAACTCACAAGTCTAAGTATCATCGATATTGGTGTTTCTAGCATTGATAAACTATTGTGGCCTCCATGACCTCATATGAAAAAATTCTTGGTTTGGACGATGAAGTAGGAAAACAAAAATATAAAGACACATCATATTAACTTTCTATATTACGATCACAAGTTCTCTCATATTTGGCCATGCATGATCAAAAAAATATTAGATGAAGGATTGTCTAGTGTATGCAGCAGTGGGAAAATTGATTGCAATAAAATGCTTGGATATGTAGACCTAAGTGTTGATAATGTATTAAGTGCTAATAAGAGGTTAGAAGGAAACCTACAAGGCTTATGTTTTCACATAGATCATTTATGGGAAGCCTATACCTCACCAAATAGAGGGAATTAGATCCCACTTGGTTTGAGATGACACTATGTCTGACAAATGAAGGGAGCCCTAGAAAAATTTATTGCATTTGTTATAAGAGCCTTATGCAATCTTGGATAGACTGATCATGTAGAAATTGGTGCCAACATTTACATATGCTTGAAGACATTGTTGAATTGTAGGTATCCAAGATCATGTTCATCCCATCAATGATCGAAAAGCCAACCCAGAAACATTGGGATTTTGACATTGCATTGTTTGATATGATCACTAAGCATAGGGGAAGAAGTCATTGGATTAACGAAGTACTAAAGTGGCTACACTGGATATCATATTTCACCTAGAAACACCATCTAGAATTGATTGTAGTAGGGTAGGAAAGAATAAGTTCAATTGAACAATAGCATAGCAGGAATAATCTCTTTTGAGCATTTTGTTTTTTTTGTTAATGTGGTGTTGATATGTACAGTGAAAATATTTTGAGGTTCTCATGCACTCCCGAGAAGATCACTTGTCCCTGAGTTGGAGCCACTTGTTACCCCTATTTCTGGAAAAGGCTTTCACATGAATTTTTGATGAGCAGTATAGCTTTTCTTACATGGCATGATACTCCTTGATCAGTAAGTTACATTATCATTTCCTTCCATTTTCACATTTTTCAAGGTGATTCACTCTTCTCGAGGCATTGGTCATGCCTCCTAAAGAATGTTTGGGCTACTTGTACACACATGGACCTCTTCTTGACATGCCACATGGAGGATGTTTGAATGCTCTCCCTCTTTCATCATTTTGGAGCCGGTTTTCACCTAATGTGAGGGTCGACCTGCACTTGGAAGCCTTAGGACAGCCATGGGGGTTATTATTGTAGCATGTGATGAATTGGAGGGGTCATTTAAGTAAATATTTTTGATGTGGAACCCACCTAAAAATACTTGGATAATATGGAGATGACTTGAAGACATAACATATGAAGACTAATGGGCTCAACATGAGGGCCAAGCCCATTTACTTGGACGTCACTATGGCTATTTTATGGTTTCATAACTAAATTTTGACCTGGAAATCCAAACCCATGTTTCATGTAGGTACCTTTACCTAAGGTATGGGAATGGCTATTCATTGGAGATTTATTTTGGAGGTTATGGGACATTATAGCACACTTTTATGGAGTTTTTGTTTTCATGAACCCACTCCATTTGGAGAGTTTTATTTCACCTTTTTGAGGACGTTTTTGACCATTGGAGGCTTATTCAACCATCTTACACTACTACATATTGGAAAAATTGTGACGATCTACTTGCGAAGTTATGGACAAAATTGGCCATATTGTCGAAAAATAAAGGAAATTTTTAGTTTTTTTCTCTCAAGAATGGCAAACCCAACCATTACCACTTGTCCCTGGTCATTGAGGATAGCCAATTTAAAAATAACATAGAATAATTGGTAATAGTTTTCTATATTTAGGAATTTCATGGAAAAATGATTGGTAATAGAACATGCAATGGTGGTTATAGTATTCAAGGGATTAGGGCGGGGGAAATGAATTCTTGACACACCTACTTGTTGTGGATGATGCATGTTCTTGTTCTCTAATTGTTTAGAAGATGAGGGGATGAAATCTCAAGAGATATTGTAGTTATATTGTAAACGCATTGGTATGGAGGTTAATGTTCTCAAGTGCATTATCGATTTTAATGAGTTAAGAGAGGATAAGACCCATCCTTTGAGTAAGCTATTTCCTTTTAGGACTCCAGAGATGTAAGAGGGTTTATAGTACTTGGGTTTCATTTTCAAACCAAATTGTTATGGTTAAGATTCAAAAGAGAGTCAATTTTTGGTGTAATAGATGTCATTCCAAGGGGGCAAGGCTAACTCTTGTCAAGTCTATATTACAAGTAATTCTTGTATATTGGCATTCTATAACCCACATTCCTAAAGGAGTGTTGGAAAGGGTATGGTAGTCCTATTTAATTTTTTGGTGGAAAGGAGGGAAGGATAAGGTGGGTACACATCTCAAAATATGGTAATCCTTAGCCAAGCCAAAGGATTAGGGAGGCTAGGGATTAAAGCATATTCGTGCTTCTAGAACTTCTTTGGTTGAAAAATTCCTTTGGAATTTGATATCAAAGGATAATTTCTGGAAACTGATTACCATTCATAAGTATATTTCTCTATGCACTTTGATGGATTTCATTAGAAGTGAAAGTAAAAGCATAAAAAAGGTTTATAATCGATGGAAATAATTGGTATCTTGTTTTCTTTTTATTGGGTCTTATCTATCTTAGATAGTTGGAAATGGAACACGGGTAAGGCTTGGAGTAGATGGAAATTATGGGTTGTAGCAATGTTGTTTTCCTTCTTTCTGATTTAATTTTAAAATTACAAGAATTAGATTTCTTCACTCTAAGTCAAGTTAGAGACCACGTCTCCACAAATATTTAGCACCAAGGTTGGAAAACTATGCAAGTGTTAGGGATAGAAGGTGATCATGGAATGTTATGGTATGGATATTTGATTGAGTTAAACAGATCTCACACAAGGTTGAGAAAGGACCTTGATTCCCTAGTTTGGGATAAATATAGGAAAAGAGGTAGCTATACTACCAAGTTGGGGGTATAATGCAATGAAATGATTGGCAAAATTCTCTTTAGTGGTGGTGAAATTTTGGAGGGTAAAAGTTCCCAATAAGACCATTATATTTATGTGGCTGGAATTGAAAAATAGAGTATTAACCTAGTATATGTTACAAAATCATAATGAATAGGGTCTTAGTTCCTATAATCATTGCAAGTAGTGGGAAGAAACTATTTCTCATATTTTAATATTATGTCGATTTGCTCAACAAGTTTCGAGTGATATTGGTAAATGGATTGGTCAAAGTAGTATTTGGTGTGGGTATACTATTGTGAATTGTCTCAAAGTTGGTTTCAAAAACTTAAGCTAAAATCACATCTAGCTTGGGAAAAATGCTCTCTTATTTGACAATAGGTCTATACCTTCATTTCAAGTCTTTTCTCAAGTCTATATTGTTTTTTACTACTGTAGAGTGCCTTAAAAGAAAAGTGGTACCAAACAAATTGACAAGTTGTTTGCCTAGAAATTTCACTTTTGAGGGTTTTTTTGTAGGGATTATTAGGGACAATTATGGAGAATTCATGACCTTGAAATTTCTTTGGTTTCAAAAAATGCAATCTTCGAATCACCTTTCACTTTCAAAAAGAGTAAAACCCCATCAATCCTCTATCTACACAAACTCCAAACCACTTAAAAAATCAATAAAAACCATCAATCCCCCATCTAGACAATCTGACTATATTTGATATCACTAGTCACACAACATGAAAACCCCCCTTGTCTAGTTGGGGGTTTTCTCCTTATATTTATGGGCTGAGACAAACCAACATATTCCTCGTAGCAAGAGAGTCTGTCATCTTTGATATCTTTAGGAGGTGGAGAATGAGGAGCACTTCATTTTCTATTGTCCCATCTATGAAGATATTTGGGGGAGAAACCATTATGTGTATAGGTATCTATAGAGAGTCTAGGATAATCATTTATTCAATTTTCAAATACATCTCTATAGTGGGTGTGCAAGTATATTTCATCTCGTAATTCCATAACATTTTCATAGGTCTTGACATAGAATTCTAGCTAGAATCACTTACAATTATAACCAACAATGATTGGAATGCGTCGAAGTAGTGTGTAGGAGCAGTGTAATTGAATCTAAAATCTATTTAGTCAACATTTATTTGAAAAGTACTGAAAAATAACATATATTGGAAATACTCAATAGAAACCTGAGTTATTTATGTTTCCCATACATAATTTAAAATACTCCTTTAGAAAGTCACCAACCTGATTTGTTGTAGGATTGCATGTTCACTAAATTATGAGCTTTTGTGACAACCTTTATCCTGGCCTTAGCTTCAAAGTCTAGGGAGTTTTGATTCAATTGTTGTATCAGTTGCAAAATATTTTTCTGTTGTTGGAAAACTTTCACACAAAGCACTAAAACATGCTATGATAAGCAACAAAACATCAAAATTTGTCCTTCCTTGTCACAGAGATCAATATTGAGGTTCCATAGCCTCATTCCTACAGGCCTCTAGGTGAACATTATAGCATATAGACCTATAGGCCTGTAGGTCTATAGGATGAAATTACATCCTATAGACCTATATGCCTATAGGTTGTAATGTCTCCCTACAATTTCATAGGCTGAGATGTTAACCTATAGTCCTGTAGGTTGAGATGTCCACCTACAGACCTATAACTGAACATAACACCCTACAGGCCAAAGAAAACCCATTTAAAAATGATAAATGCAAGTTCCATTGTGTTTCAAGTTACTTTCAACCCATATTATCTCATTGTTAATGCAAATGATGGTGCGACATAGTCATGGCATGACATATTAAGTACATTAGAAACCAAACATTGCAATATATATTAACCAAATCATAATAGCCAAATCCATAATTCCCACAACACCAGACTATCAATGAATGAAGAATTGATCATTATTAGTGTAAGCACATAAGAAATAGAAGGAAGAAACCCATAAATATCATGACACGATGTCTTAGGAGAAACAAAACATATGATTTCCATTAAAACTTTAAGAATTGGCACTCCTCACTGATACCAAATCCACTGTGGAAGGAAGTAAAAGGTAAGGTGATGGAGTGGGTATGGTGAAGGGAATGGGTGACAATGAGAATATGAAAGGTGAATAGGTTAGTGTCAACACATGCATTGCAAGTGGCATTGTAACAAGGACTTATTATTATGAATGTGAAGCAATATCTTGACATTGTTGTAGTTAGAAAACATTGTTGGATTCAATGCTTGAATGACTACGAAACCAACACTTAGAGAACCACATGAAATTGTGGCTAATCAGACAAAACAAAATGTTTGGAAACATAAGCAAAGGTCGCATGAAATCATGGTTGAGAATACTAATAAAAGCATCCCCAACAATATTGTTATGGATTTAACTTTTAGTGATATACATTACAAATGAAACACATGGAGGTAAATGTGTGAGAGTGGGTCAATAACTATAACTTTTAGTGATATACATTACAAGTGAAACACATGGAGGTAAATAGTGCATGTGACTAGGTCAATAGCTAGTCCTTCCTTCTCACAAGGATCGATTGTGAGCTTTCATAGCCTCATTACTTCGTCGAAGTTATGCACCATTAACCCAATGGTTGTGTTTTGCAAGTTTATGGAGGAGTGGTAAAAGAAGAGATAGTGAGTGGAATGACAAAATTCCATGGACACTGGGTGTTTTATTTTAGCAAGAAAATGCACCCTAATATCTGGGCCCTTAGATCCACCTTGAATGAATGATGGTGATGATGCCAACAAACAAGAGTAGGTTAGCAATGATCGATAAATTCCATGAAAATGTTTCAATGAAACACATGGAGGTAAATGCATGTGACTAGGTCAATAACTAGTCCTTCCTTTTCACAGGGATCAATCTTAAGCTTCCATAGACTCATTCCTATAGGACTATAGGAGAATAGGATATATACTCGGTGGTAACATGGAATTTTATAGCCCTAAAATTCCCTACCTATGCATACATGGTATTGGCCTTTCTACTTGCACAATTTTCCAAACTACTGTTGAGGATTTCTCTTTAAAAACCCATTTTTTGGAGCATGTACGTGCCCTACTAAACTTCTTCCCATGTACATATGCTAGTTTCATAATAGACATCCCATGTACATACACTAGATGCATACTAAAAAACCCGCATTTACCTCCAAAAGTTGCAAAAAATAAAAAAGTTGCAAGGAATTCATCAGAGCTTATGGGCTATCAAGGGTTTCCCAACCAATTCACCCATTATATCCCATCCCCAAACCAAATAACTATAATTTTGTCATATAAAATAAGGTCTTGGGGTCCCATTCCAATATCAATCATTAGAACAGAGAATCTCTGCCAAAATCCCTCCCCCTCTTATTCCAAATATTGCAGCCCTTTTATGATATTTAGCCTCATTGTTCCCTCTCTATCCCTTTCTCCTATACAATCCCTTCCCTTTCACTAAAGTGATCAGTTGATTGTGAGAGAAGAATTTGGGATGATGCATTTGGAGCAACATTAAGAGGATCATGGATATGGTTCACGGAGCATCAATCGTTGAAGGTTGTAACTTTTAATCTTAATACTAAATAAAAAAGGCTTTTTTTGTCCCAAATATTATGTGTTTATGCTTTTCATTTGATTTATGCATAACGGTTTATATCTAACCCTAATATTGATGAGTAGATATAGAATATTTGTAGCATTATTTGCCTAGGTGTTCCTGCAGGTCATCTTTGGGAGGACACCAACAACTTGGAAAGCTACAAAGATGGAGGAGGTCTACATTGAACAGTAGGACTAAAGGTACTACTTCTGACCTACTTTCCTATCTCTTTCTATTCATCTGTTTAGAGTGTTTGGGGTAGTTTACAATAGGATTGTATTTTAAGGGAGATCATAGCTATGCCTGTACTTTGACCCTGGTATAGTAATAGGTGGATTTTCCCCACTAGCATAATTGGCGACTCCACTGGGGAGTCTCTCTAGGGTTTTTAGACGGAGATTTTTTGGTTTTTATTGGCTTATTTATTGCCTTTTGAGTTTTTTATTAATTCCATTGAGTCTTTTAAAGGTCTCTGGTCACCTGCAAGGTGCCTACCAACTTTCCCTACCCATTCAGTCTACCTAGTATTTTTATTTTTGAAAAATCTCAGAGGTGTACGTGCTCTTCTTTGGCTCATCCCACATACATACA
>ML784161.1:298508-312672 GCA_009831015.1 Picea engelmannii | reverse complement strand
TCAGTGTCGATGACTGTCTCCTTCCTGAGAATGTAGTGCTTCCATTGCCAACATCATTGTACAATGGAATGCATTTCTTTGTCATAGGTGGGTTACTTACAGACAACATCTGATAGTGTCTCGCTATGATATGCCACTAGATGAACGTGTTGAGTGAGAACTGTGTCCATGGCATAGTCTGAGGCATTGGTCTCAATCTCAAAAGGTTGTTGTAGATTGGGTAAGGAGAGTACTGGAGCTAAGCACAAGCAAATTTTTAGATCATTGAACACTTGTTGTTGTGACATTTCCCACACGAACTTTTCCTTGCCACCACCTTTGGTCACTTGGTTGAGGGCCCATGCAATATGGGAGAATCCCAACATGAACCTGCGATAGAAGTTGGCAAGTCCTAAGAAACTTCGAAGCTCGATTAGTGTGGTCGAGGTTGGCTAGTCACGAATGACTTGGAACTTAGATGGATCCACATGCACACCATGCTCATCAACAATGTAGCCTAGGTATTGGACACTGTTCATACCGAAGGAGAATTTTTCCAAGTTAGCATATAGCTTGTGTTGTCGCAGAGTGTGAAGGACCTGTTGAATATGTTGTAAGTGTTCTGCCCAAATCTTGTTGAAGATGAGGATATCATCCAGATATACCACCATAAAATAATTGGTGAAAGGCCACAATATATCGTCCATCATTCTCATCAAAGTTGTTGGAGCATTTTTCAAACCAAGGGGCATGACTAGCCATTCGAAAAGACCTTCTTTGGACTTGAAAGTAGTCTTCCATACATCAGTTTGTTCTATTGGGGCCTGGTGGAAGCCAGACTTCAGGTTAATATTACTGAAAAACTTGGCTCCCTTGAGCTGGTCAAGAAGGTCATCAATTCGGGGAATTGGGTACCAGTTCTTGACTGTGATTTTGTTTAGGGCCTTATCATCAATGCAGAATCGCCAAGTCCCATCTTTCTTTTGCACACGTACAATTGGTCTCCCACAAGGTGAAGAGTTGGGTTGAATGTGCCCCTTTTGAAGCAACTCTTGGATTTGTCACTTGATTTCCTCATGTTCCATCAGAGAGTGGCGATAGACTGGCCCATTGGGTAGAGGTGCACTGGGGGTTAGATCAATTGAATGCTTGACCTGACAGTGCAACGGTACCCCAGTGGGTGAGGAGAAGATGTCTTTGTATTCTTCCATGATCTTTTCCACCTGCTTCTCTTGTGTGGAAAGGCCCTGTATAAAGGCCATAGATGTGGTTGTGACCTTCTATTCGCTTTGAGAGTGAATCATGAAGAAGACAAATTTCCCAGTTAGATCAAAGAAATGACGGTAAGCAGAGCTACCTCTGGTATCTTATACAATTGTCTACCCAAAGTAATAGTAACACTACGAGGTCTAGACTCATACAAAACATGTCGTTTCCATAAGTATGGTTGGCCTAAAACAACATCACAAACTTTAAGGGGGGGAAATATCACACAATACATCATCCTTGAAGGGCTTGATGTCATAGGGTAGACAACATTGTTGGTTGACACAAAGAAATCTTCCTTGGCGGAGCCACCCGATGGTGTAGGGTTGCGGGTGTGGTGTCATTGGTAGGTTCAACCACTTGATGACCTCTATCGAGACAAGGTTCTTTTGACTTCCGTTATTGACAATGAAATGCAGCGGAGCACCCTTCACCCACATCTGCGAGTGGAAAAGGCGTTCACCTTCCTCTGGTTCTTCTAGTTCACTTAGCTAGACCTTGGTGGTAACGACAATGGCATTGGGTTTTGCATAGATGATACACTTCCCCTTGTCTGGATCTAATTTAGAGTCGAAACCTGCCTCTAACTTTGAGGCTTTTAGCTCGGCCACCAACGAATGTTTCGAGGAACATTCATCGGTGTTATGCCAAGGACTTTTATGGAATTCACACCACTTCCCAGTGTCTTTCTTCATCTTCTCAGTACCCTTCTTTGTCTGTGGCTTGGACTGGTTGTCTTTTTGGGGTCCATCCCTGCTCTTTCCTTTGTTCTGTGGGTTGGGGTCGCCTTTGCCCTGCTTATACTATGAGGAATTTGTAGATCCAAACTCCCACTTTTTCTATTTAAATTTATGATCGATTTTGAGAACATATCGATAAACCACGCCCAGTGATGAGATGTTCAGAAACTCCATTTTTGTTTGGATGTATCTATGCAGACAGTCATGGTACTTGAGCACCAGATGTCATTCAGAGTCTTTGATACCCAACTTAGTGCGCAAGGTATGGAAGATATTTGTGAACTCCAATACTGTATGTTCCCTTCCTATCGCAGCGTGGTCTATTTTGTATACTGGTCATCATAGCTTCCAACAGGGTAGTATTGTTCCTGAATAGCATCCCTAAAAGAATCCCAAGTGGGTGTGACCGAAAATATTGCAGATTCCTCAATGTCCTTTTGCTCATGGTAAGTTTCCCACCAATCCTTAACATGGGGGACAAACTTAAGGAGTGCAAAGGTAATATTTTCTCTATTGGAAAAATTATGGACCGAAAAATACCCTTTTAACAGATTCAACCATTTGTCTACAACATATACATCTATATGGCCTTCAAATAAGGGGATATCAAAATTGACTTGTACCTTGAAGGGGGTGGCATCTCCCAAGTGGTTTCTTGATGAAGATGTGTCGCTTGTTGGCAGTTGTCAAAGGATCTGTGAAAAGTTATCCATCATCTCGTTCCTTTGTCACACGAGGGCTTCCTCGAGCAACAATTTAAAAGGATCTCCTGCTCCATCGTCTCTCTTTTCTTCTGCCATGGGAGGCCGTCGTGATCAGCAGGGACAATGTTGCATGGGCTCAACTACTTTGATTCCCAACTCCTTGTACCCTAACCTCATTGGGGACATGCACCGAGAAACAAATAAAGAGCAAACCGCTCTGATACCACTCCCAGATTTATAAATTGAATGAAATCAAATATAGATATATAGCAAAGAAATACACAGAGATACAATAAAACTTGACTTCTATTAATAAAGAGAAACTGTTGAAACTGTAAAAATGCAGACTGAAACAAACTTGCTTGAATGGTGGCAGCTTCTCTATGAGAAGAGATGTGACGACTACTCTCATTCGCAAGAAGATGAGTACAATGAGGCTCCAAAGGCCTTTTTAACATAAAACATAAATGAGAAAACCCTAAACATCCAAAACCCTAATCCCGAGAGATGAAATACCAAAAGATTTGTGGGCCCCGGTGGGGGTAGTTGATACGTCAACTTCCCGAGGGCGTAACTTTTGCATACAATGTTCATTTGGGGCACTCAATACACTATTGGAAAGGTATAACCAAGTAGTACATATTTTGTTCGGCCTAACATCTGCCTCGAGTTCGAAGCTAGGCGTTGTCGAGCCCAAAAGATGTCTTTTAGGGCCTCAAAACGGCCCCGAAAGTTTGGGACACGAAAAAACTGTAAAAAAAACTGCCAAAATGGAAATTGTTCTTTGACCCAGTGGAATAGGCGGGTGGCCATCGATATCCACCTATATTAGAACTTTTGCTACAAATTGTACACTCTAGATGCTTATAATATGTTAAATCTTCTACCCAAATTCATTTTTTCCAAGAACTTATCTTTGTCCCAACACTATCTATCTCATCTTTGTCCCTCCTTATAGTCCCTCAAATGACCCTTGTTAGAAGTCCTAATAATCTTGTGTCCATGTCTATCTTTTGATTTCCATATTATATCCACATCCAATGACCTTGTTGACTATATTTTTCATCGTCTAGTAGCTTTCCACCATTTAGAGTTCTTTAAGGGCTTTACTTATGATATGGGTGGTCGTTCAAATTTGTTTCCATCTCAAAATTCATCTTGAATCTTGATATTTTTGCAAGTTACTTCCCTTCATTTTAGCAATTTCAATGATCAACACCAACTTTTCCAATTTGTAGAACTCGAGAAAATATTTCTAATGGTCCAAAGAGAACACAATGTAAAGTTTGCATGCAAAAGTTATGGCCTTGGGAAGCTGGGATTCCAACTAACCTCCATGGGAACCATTTTCCTTTCCCCTATGATTAGGGTTTTTCCTCTTAGGGTTTTTGGAATTATGATAAAATGTAATTTCAAAATTTTATTGTGTGATTTTGATGAATGAGTGTGGTAGGCACACTTCTTAGAGATAGCTATTGTCATTCTAACAAATGTATATGCACAATGTTTTCACCATTCTTTGAGTAATAGAAATTGGTTTTCACTTCATCTTGTCTTCTTATACAATATTATTTGTTCTCTCAATTCATTCTCAAATAAATTTGGAAGTGTTATCATAATAATCTTCCCTTTGTGATTTTTTTATGCATGTCCCCCGAATTTGAACCTCAAGTTAATCGGGCCTTCAGGAAACATTCCTCTTCAACCCAAGTAGAGCCACATGATGGATGAAAACAAAGATGACCGAGTAGGAGATCTTAACAATTTTTTGCTCCCACAATTCCTCGAGCAATAGAGGAATGATATGATGGGTCATTTCACCTAGATCCTTTAGTAACTCCTAACAACAACAAAGATATCTTTGTCTAGTATTCCTTTCAAAGAAACAACAGTCTTAAGGGTACAAATTAATTTTGATATCCCTTTACTTTAAGACAAAATATACATAGAATATTTGGAGAGATGGTTAGAATAATTAGAGGGTCATTTATTTGTTCATAACTTTTCCAATAATGAGAAGATTAATTTATGACTCCTAGAGTCCCTTCCACAGGTCAAATGTTGGCCAGGTTCTTACTATGAGCAAAATTTAGGAGATTTCTCAAGAATACGAGACAAAACTCACATGGAGAGATTATGTTGATTCCCTCGAGGAGGAGTATTACTATGTCGAAAACTATGGTGATTAATATACCAAATGGACAACCTTAAGCCAAGGTAAGGACTAAATTATGTCAAAGTACACAACTCCCTTCCATATGCTATGTGTAAAACTAGGTACCAAAGACTCTAAGAAGCATGTCATTATCAAATATTGCAATGACCTAGACCGATGGATACAAATAAAAATGTAGCTTTTGAACAAGTCTTTGTTAGGAGTGACTTATTGTTATGTAGTTAAGGTTGAGGATTTTTTTTTATCAAAACTGTATGAAAGAGTTCATGGATAGAAATCAACCACTGAAAAAAGAAGGGTAAAGGTAGACCTGACACTTAAAACACAATATAGATAAAAGATAACTAAGCTCTAGAAGACTAGTTAAAGTCACATGCAAAGAAAAAGAATAGGATGTCGATCAAGGACACGGGGAAATGGTGGGACACCCATAAATGCATAAGGCTAGACAAAGATGAATGGTGCATTGTTCAATCATTATTCAATAAGCTAGAAGCCTCATAATCTAATTCAATATTGGCACCACAAGATACCATGGATAAGGGAAAGTTAGTCATCAACATGGAACTCGTTGTTGATATCACCACCATTAATAATGAAGAAGTAATCAACATGGAACCCGTTGTTGATATCACCACCATTAATAATGAAGAAGTAATCAACATGGAACCCTCCCTCAAAGTACAATGCATCAAAAATGAAGAAGTAATGACAATTGTTAAGCAGTTTTGTCCTTCACTCCAAGACGATCGCATAGGAAGTGGAACTTTTGTTCAATAAATGTCTTGGTGAAGATTTATGTAGTCTGTTCGATGGATCATGTCATGTACTAGCTCTTCGATGTAGTGCATATGGATCTTGATGTGTTTGGTCCGCTATCATTGCACTGGGTCTCTGCAAAACTTGAGAGTACTCTGATTGTAACACCAAATGATAGTCGAACGATGGAACTGGATGTCAATCTTGGTGAGGAATTTCTGAAGCCAAAGTGCCTAAATAGTGACGTTGACCGCTCCTTTGTACTCGACCTCTACTAACGATAGAGAAATAGTTGGCTGCTTTTTGCTCGACCAACATATGGGACCAAAACCCAAGCTAACCACATACCCAGAAGTGGACTTACGATCTGTGTTATCCAACCCATTCAAAATCAGTGAAGCCCATGAGATCAATGCACAACTTGTTGCATAGTGGATCCCATAACCTGTGGTGCCCTGAACATATCTAAGGATGTGCTTGGTAGCCTTACAGTGTAGCCCGTGCGGCTCCTGCATGTATCTAGAAATTGCGCCTACTGCATATGAGAGATCTGGCCGAGTGTGGGTGAGATAAAGAAGGCTCCCCACAAGTTGTTGATACAAGGTGTTATCCACCACTAGTGTATCCCCACCATCTTCATGATGTACCCCAGACAAAAAGGGTGTGGTTGTTGACTTGCAGTCGGTCATGTGTAATCTAACCAAGAGATCCCTTGCATACTTAGTTTGAGATAACTTGATGCATGAATCATACTGACTAATCTCGAGACCAAGGAAATATTGCAATGGACCCATGTCCATCATAGAGAACCTGTCGTGCATAATGTCTTTGACCGTTACAATTGTTGAGTGGAATCGTTGCCTTCTTGGTCCTGTAGAGCCATCTACATATGAAAAGATTCTTGTATGAAGGAAGTGGCTTCCCATAAGGGATTCCTTGTAGCCTCTGCATAGGTATGCCAGTATGAAGCTAGAACCATATAGCAATGCATGGGAATCATTGGTTTGGTAGTTGTGAGTGCATGAGGATGATCCTCAAACTGAGACCTCTTCCTCCTCTGATATGTTGGATCCCCCACAAGGTCTTTTGTTTCATTTAGGGTGGTTTGTGCCCACTTGGGTATCTGTGGTGGCTCAACATCTACATGCTCATCATCGACATGTTCATCATCTTCCAAATTAGATTCAGAGCTCATATATGAATCATTATCTGAGTGAGTAGACTCATCATCACTGATGTTTTTTGTAGGCAGTGGTACAAAGGTCTCTGCATGTAGCTCCAATGGTGCATGCAAGGGAGTTTCCTCAAACTAAACATCATGCTCAATGATAGGCCTGTCGGTAGAGGGATCAAGTAACCTGTAACCCTTCACACCATTTGGATATCCCACAAATATGCATGCAATACTCTATGAATCTAATGATTTCCTCTTTTCAGAGGGTACTCGGGCCCATGCACGTGATCCAAATATTCGAAAGTGGTTGACTTCCAGTTTGTTGTCACTCCATGCTTGAAAGGGAGTTTGGTCCTTGACAGATCTATGAGGAGATCTGTTCTGAATGTAGTTAGCATAATTAAGTGCCTCAACCCAAAGCTTGGGCGGTAGAGATCTTGCATGCAACATGAAAGTTGTCATCTGCTTGAGGGATTTGTTCTATTGCTCGACTACTCCATTCTATTGCAGAGTGTAAGGTAATATGTGTTGCAGCGATATACCTACCTTTGAAAAAAGATGATGGACATCGCAGTTCTCATATTCTGCCCCATTGTCTATGCGGAGGATTTTTATCTTTCTTTCGGACTGAGTCTTTGCATCTTCTTTGAAGTCTTTGAGATGCTCAAAAACTTCGGACTTTTGTCTGATAAAATACATCCAAGTGTATCATGAGAAATCCTCAATAAATGTAAGCATGTACCTTGCTTTGTTGATGGATGGATGAGGAAAGGGTCCCATCAGATCATTGTGGATGAGCTCCAAAGGAGAGGAGGCCCTCCAAGCCTTCCCTTTCTCAAACTTCACTTGAGGATGTTTGCCAAGAACGCATCCTTGACAAACTCCATTTGAAAAGTGCATGTTGGGCACACCGGTGACCATATCCTGTTTGCATAGTTTTTGCATATATTTGAATTCAGATGGTCAAAACTCTCATGCCATAATCTACTAGTATCATCAATATGCGTCAGTAGTAAAGCATAATCAGATTTAGCAATGAATTCCCTAAAAGTATACAAATGAGATTGGTGTTTACCTCAACAACAACACTCATGGAGTTATCATGCATATAAGATATGGTTACAGAATTAGGTGCATGTACTGTAATGCATTATCTAGTAAATGGAGAGTAGATTCACAAAGAGTTTTGGAACATGTAAGACGTTCTCAAAACTTCCATTTGGGAGTTCTACTCTCCCTTGGCCAATGACCTCAACTAGGGTATCATATCTCATGAGGATGGGACGACCTGTGCATGCAGAAATAGAAGATAAAACATTCTTTGTTGTTTCCATATGGTGGGATGTGCCTAAATCTAAGATCCATGCATCATGAGAAGAGTTAATGCCAATTAGTGCATGAGATTTACCTCGTTTGGATTGATCTTCCAACTTCTTTTTGGCAGCTTCGGGAATGTGATACCCAAGGTTGTTCTTCTAAAGAATCTGCGCCAAATGATTAATCTGCTTCTTCATGCATGCAGACTTGGGACGATAACTGTAGTTGAAATAACCACATTTGGTCTTCCCTTTCTTTGCTTTTCCACCTTTGGAGCCTGAGGAGTCATCAAAGGGCTTAGAGTACCCTTCCTTCTTTGGCTCTACAAGCGCCTTTCCCTTTCCTTTTTTCTTGGACTTTGAATTGGAAGTGTTGTTGAGCTTTCATGCACAACAAGTGCATGTGCATTAGGTCCCTTGAGTATCCCCATTTTGATATTCTTATCTTGCTCATGCGTGAGGGCTTCAATAAACTGATCCAGTGTCGACATTTTCCAGGCTGCTCCTAAAGTGAATCTATTTGTATGAAATGATGAGATGAAAACAACATAATCCAAACCAAGTTTTGCTAAGATATAAAGGATTAACTAATTGTGTTGAGTGGGTTTGTTTATTCCACATCCCTTTAGACAAAGGAGTAGGGACTTGAACTTCATAAAGAAGTCTTGGATGTTGTCAAAATTCCTCAGATCTAAGGAATTTAGCTTGGCCTTAAGCATATGGCCTCTCATTTCGTTCTATTTTTCAAAGATATCCTCCAACTTTGTCCAAATCTCATCTAGTGTGGTACAAGCTTCAATGTGAAACAAAAGCTCGGGGGACATAGACACACAAAGGAGGTCATAAGCCTCATCCATGTATTTGAGATACATGTTCTTGTTGATAGCAGAGGTTGGCTCAACCTCTGTAGCCATGGTAATCCGATACAAGCCTTTGCATTTGAATTGATGCAAAATTTTTAGTTTCCACTCAAAGTAGTTATGAGGCGTGAGAAGTATAATCAGCGTATAATCCATCTTTTTTTACTGCATCCTTCTTTTGGACCTTCAAATAAGATACCTGTGCACCTTGATCATAGCAACCCGTGGGCTCTGATACCATGTAGAATTGTGGTGAAACCTGCACATAGAATCTATCTAACAACAATTCGTACAAAACTTGCAAATTGAGAGAAGGAGAGAAGAGACGAGAGAAAAGAATCAATATAATTGTATTCACTTTATGAGTAAAATGGTAAAATACACATGATATACTCTACATGGCTAAGTGAAGTCACCATAGTAGTGATCTAGAGAGATCTAGACACTCATTAACATAAATTGAAGTAATCTACCACCTAGTCCTAATTAATTGATCCATGCAATCATCAGTTAACTTAGTCACACGTGTGGAAGTGAGAGAAACACATGCAATTGTTGGTGATAAAACCGAGGTTGTCATTAATGAGTGACTTCCACTAGTATAACTGAGTGTAACTGACTCTGAACTGAAGAGGAGCGCCCTATTTTTTAGTGGAATATTCTCAAGAGAGAATATTCTCATCTAAGGAAGTGTTCTCAACATTGGACTATCAACCTTAGGAAAATAATGACCTAGGTGAGTATGTAATATCTCCAACAGATACATCACATAGATAATCTGACACCAAATACCCCTCTGACTAACCTTGTGATGTGTAATTGCTCAATCTATGGCCAAGTCAATTCACCTACGCGGACCTTAATTAATATTGGAAAATTAATAAACTTGTTTATATATGTTTGCTATTCCATTGTGCATAAAATCTACATGCATATAACTTACATGTTGTAATTTAAATGAAGAAAGTAGTGTTGGAAAACAAACATACACAATAATAACACATAGATTTAACCCTATAAACCCATTTTGGGAAAACCAACAAGAAAATGACCTTTGTTTGGATTTTCTTATGCTCGTGGATTATTACAATTGGGAGCTTTTCACTTTAATAGAGAATTTGTGTAATATCACTCCTAATTAGTGTCTTGTAGATTATTGTTTTGGCTCAAAGACAATATTTTCTCTTCATGCAAACTCAAAATCCTCTTTATCCTCTCAATCAAAGAATAGATTTATCCTTCTAAGTCCTTAGTATTTTTGTTGATACATCGTTAACCTCCCAATATTTCCATCTTTTTCAATGTCAACTTTGTAAAATCCCTTTGCTCCAACAATGTTTCGACCTTCAAATCCCCTTCACTAATGACTAGCCTACCTCTTTATTACCTCCTCCAATGGTTTGTTCCCTCCAAGAAATCTAAGAGAAGATACAAGAATTTGTTGCCAAGATCTTTACATCCATAGTTGCTAGTTTTTACTCAATCATGATTGTTTCCTCCCTCAAACAAAAAACAATGTGATTCTTCTCTTTTAGGATTATTGTCACCCACATGGAACTCTTTGATTCATTGGACGTTTGTGTTGGTCAAAGGGTAGAAGTGTCAGCCACTTCAAGTGGCCACATCATTTGCAATGTGATTCTTCTCTTTTAGGATTATTGTCACGTGCATGGATTTCACATGGAACTCTTCGATTCATTGGACAAAGGGTAGAAGTGTCAACCACTTTGAGTGGCCACATCTTTTGATCATGTTTGTGTGTAGGTTTTTATTTCACCACATTACAGAGGGTGGAGCTTCACTTCCTCCTAGTCACCGAGCTTATTGTTTCCCCACACTAGTACTAATGTGGAGTGTGGAGGGCAAGCCCCTTTGCTTTTAAACCCCATAGTCTATACCTTTGCATCCACATTGGTAGATGACTCCACATAAACATTCCACTTTACTTTCCTTTGCACTTAACGTGTAGTGCAAAGCACAAAGGCAATGCTCTAAGCCAAACAAAAATTAGGCTCTGCATAGCTCCTTACTTTTTATGTGATTTTTGCTATGTGCATCAACCTTCCCTGTAGCCTCTAAATCATGTCACCCTTTTTCCTTAGCCTTTTGTTCGTAGATGAAAAGTGTGAAGTGTAGAGATATGAACTCCCCTTCACTACAATCTTAGCTTTGCATGCATAGAAGTTTCTAAGGCAAAATAATAGGATTTTGGCCAAACTTGCAAAAGAGGTTTTGATGAAGGCTTTAAACCCATTAAAACTATAGCTTAGAGCTCTAAACTTGAACATAAGTAAATAAATAAACAAATAAAAACCATTAAAAAGAAACTTCTTTATTATTGGCCATTTAGGATCGGATCCCACCTCCTCATTAGGAGTCTTTTGGTCTCCAAAGGTTCATTGGTGAAGAAGATGGAAGCACATATCTTCCACTTGTTTCTCTGAGTCCACTACTCCATCTAATATGAAGGTTGCTTATTACAAGTCTCAATCAATCTTCTTGTTTCCCCTTGTTTTATTGCTACCAAGGATATTTTGTTGCTCTCCTTATGTGCATTAATGAGGTAGGCCTTACCATCTTTGACCAAACAATATTTGTTTTCTTTCATGTAGAAGGTTGCATCTCTATACCATAATTAGGGGCTGGCAAACATATATCCACATGCATCAAGCGGTTCTACATCACATTCTACTTCATTAATTGACATGAATAACAAAATTGTTTTTACATCTTCTGGTGATTCCCATGGAAGATTTCTCATGTAATCATCCCAAAGAATGTGGTTGTACTGTATCCAAAGTAAAGATTTCAAAAATAAAATCACATCAAGAACCAATAACAAACAAATCATTTACCTTATGGTTCTTCACTTGAACTTTGATTTGGAATAGTGCACTTTTGTCTCCACTCTCACTTGGTTGTTGTAGTGTGGTGCAAACCAAATTTTCAACCACGCCAAAGGTGTTACCTACCATCGTTTCTTTGATAGTTGTCATCCTCCTTTCATGGACTTGTATCATTTTGGATGCAATTCTAAATGAAGCTTCCAACACTTGTCAGCTGTATACCAATCTACATCACGATGTTTGCAATGCTTCTTGGGATCTTTCCCTCTTTGAGTTGCAATTGCAATCTTCTTGTATTTATTTTTGTTGGTCTCTTCTTGGCCCTTTTGTTGTCGCCCATTCTTCAAGTCTATTTCCATGTAAAGAGATTCCTTGTTTTCCCCTACTATGTTTTTTACATTCAATAACTGCAATTACCTTCAGATGTGGCTGAATAAGCCTATGAGGTATTTCATTACTACCCAATGGTCTTCCAAAGAGATACCAACATGATGGTTTTCTTATGGAATTTAAATGTGTATTATTGTACACTGAGTCCTTGTTTTTCTAGATGTATTTCCACTTCGTGATTGTTCCTCTTCATAGCCCATGGGATAGAATTATGTTTAGAACAACTCCTTGAAATTTAACCATCTTATAACCATGGGATTCTTGTCTAGACTTGAGGCATCTACATAACTCTCCCACCATAGCCTATGGGATAGAATTATGATTTGAACAACTCCTTGAAATTCAACCATTTTATAACCATGGGATTCTTTTTTTTTGTAAACTATCAAACTATATTATATAATATGAACAAAAATACAGAGACGAGTTACATGCGTTTAACAGTTTGCTTATAAACTATCAGGCTTGTCTAATAACCATATTGTTGAACTTTGAAACCTCTAGCTCTAATATTGCTAAACATAGAATTATCGCCTAAATTGGGCTCCCAATGAGAACTGGGTCTAGCCTTAACATTGTTTTCCATGCTTTGGCTACCAAAAATTATACAAAAAACTGATATTCTTATGCTTGTTACAAAAGTATACAAAAAACAAAGAACTCTATGCTGGCTACAAAAAATATACATGAAGCTGCTAAGAGAATGAGACACCATGGAATGTCGACAACCGGAGGAGGGTCGGAATCCTCAAGCACCTGAGGAACTTCGTCACTGGGATCTTCGAATCGAATGGCCATTGAGCTTGCAACCATGATGGATATTTTTTTATGCAGACCTTTGACTTGCAATTGAATATATTCTATTTGCATGGAGAGGTTATTGAAAACTCCTTGGTTTTTAGTGAGAGATCTTCCAATCAAAGGACTTCATGTGCCAATACAAATCAACCATTTTGTAATACTTGGTGTCCCTTGCCTTGGTGGACCCAATATTAGGAATCCAAGCTATCATTTCTATCTCGACCTCGCTATTTGGAGTGCGTTGCCTTGTTCACCTGACATCTTCTTCCAGAGTCTCCATTGCTTTCCTAGTGGCTGGAGGATTGTGAGCATGATATGTTTCCTCATCTCTAACAATGAATTGACGAGACCGCAGGAGAGGATTGTTAATGTTTATGTCATTATTATAGTTCTTTGCATTTCAATAGATAAGAGCATCATAAGAACAAGATCACTAAGAAATACACATTCACAAGAGACACAACATTTATCCTGGGAAACCCTCTAGGGGAAGAAAACCCAGCATAACATTTATCTTGGGAAACCCTCTAGGGGAAGAAAACCCAGCAAAAACTTCCTTATCATAAATAGCTTATACAATGTTCAAGAGATAACTCAAACTAATACAGATAGTCCTCCCCAAGAGATGTGCCACTCTTCTTCTCCTGTCTCTAACTAGTAATTGCAGCTTGCCTCATAAGATAATGAGCAAGTGAGTTGTTGGTTAGAAGTGAGGCGCTAGCCTCTTATTTATACAAGACTGGCACATGTGAAGGGGTTTCACTGGCAGGGTCGACCTCTCACTCTAGGTGGGTAAACCCACCTTTAATTAATTTTGGGTCTTCAATAATAACTGATGGGGCCGACTTCTTATTCTGCCCTTTATAATTGTCCAATGACCAATCCGTAAAAGGGGATTTGGTCCTTATACAATTACCAACATGATTAATCCACAATGGGGATTAATCCCAATAATAAAATAACAATAATAATAATAATTCTCTTCGCAATTACATTATTTCAACACTCCCCCTTAACAAGAAGGGTATTCTTCATCAGCATCAGGCGAGAGAGGTCTGCATCATCAGTGGCATCAGGAGGACAGTATCATCAATATCATCTTGAAACATTGGCTAGCACATTTACGAGTCATCGGAAGTTTTCTTCATCGACA
>ML784161.1:258775-278592 GCA_009831015.1 Picea engelmannii | reverse complement strand
AATAAAACCCTAATAATGTCAGTTGAAGAAATAATTGCAGTGAGATATGAAATGAAAAGGGGACAAAGTAATTCTAAAATAAAATAAGTGTTACGTTTGTGACAAGGCTTGTCTTAGTACAGGTACTAACAAAGGTCAATGTATGTGTGCTTTCCTTTTCCTTTATCCCCTTCAAGAGGAGGTTATTGAGTATATATTTTCACAAGTTGTGAATCTAGGACAATGAGATAAAGTGGTTATAACTTATATTTCTGGACATGACCAGAATAATATAATCATGCAAAGAGCACGTGAAGCAGTTACTATATCTTACAAAATGACATTCTTTATTGATAGGACCACAACATATATAGAAAGAAAGATTCTAAATCTGACAACAAAGGATTATAATCGATTGTTTGAAGGGTCCCTCTTTATAGTCTGTGTATAATGCCTATTAAGAATAAGTGGGAAAAACTTCCAATCGACTCTTCTTGTTCCCATATAATCAAATTTGGAAGATCTCAAGGATGCGTGCTTAAATCCAAATTATAGTGCCAATAAGACAATGCAATACACAACATACTAGATGAAAGGATCCAAGCTAAGTCTATTAGCTAGCCACTCTGCAACTTTGGTTGGTTGTCCTCCTCACATGCTTGAACCTGCTTGACTCATTGTCCTGATGGTGGATCCAGTTGGTAATCCATAACGTTGGCAAACTCAAGATGATTACTGTGGATTTTCCGAGCATTTCTAATAACCACTCCCACCACAGAAATCTCAAAACTTTTTATACCTTGTTGAATCAATTATACACGACTAGCCATTGTCTAGAAAATGTTTTAGTTTCTCCTATTCAGGTGGTCGATGGCTACTTTAGAGTCCCCTTGAAGAATAATTTTCCTGAAAGTTGAAACTTCACTAAAGAGATTTTGTGATAGCTGTCATCAAAACCTCCATCTCAGCTTGATTGTTTGTAGACCTAGGAAACTGTGAAAAACTGCTATGATATTTCCTTGATGAACCCTGAAGATTCCTCCAGCCCCAACTGGTATTTGGTTAGAGGAGCCAAAAAAATTAAATTGTCACAAGGTTTACTTTATAATCCATTCCTTGCCTTCAAATATCCTTTGATTCCTGGCCTTCGATAAAACTGTAATTGGGATACTAAAGCTGAGTTTCATACCTGTTTTAAAATTTCAGGTATCCATGGTGTCTTAGACCACTTTCTAAATGATACTTCTACCAGTGGAAAAGTTGAAACTGCATGCGCATTGAAACTGCTTCAGAAATTCCACTCTTGCCTTCCATTTACACTGTAGGAGGATATGGTTGGAGTCTTCCTCATCTTTAAGATAGCCACTTCACTAGGATGGTTCAACCACCCCTCTTTTCCTTGGCTTAACCCGTGATAATTTTTCCTTTAGAAGCCAACAATGAAAAAGTAGCTAGCTTAGTCCAAAGTAAAGGATACCAGACTTACTTCCATATATGGTGTTTCTGTAAATTTTCTCTTAATTCATGACAAGTAGCCCTTTTTAACTGTATATTTACCTTTACTTATAGGGCTCTGACACAACATATCCTTTCCTTCTTCTGGATTTATGGTAATTCTTTTTGAAGAATATTTAGTTACTTTTCCTGAAGCTGGACAGCCAATCCACAAATTGTTTTCAGGATACAGATTTCAGATTATCGGATGATCCCTCCAGTGGATGTTCCTAACTTCCTGCCAATAATCTTTACTTTCATCCACTCACGTGGAATCATTTCCTTTATGAATGGCTTCAAAATGTTCATATTCTTAAGTGGAGGTTATCCATTACAGTCATCCTTCTAGAAATTTGTTGTGCATCTTAGATATCATAGATTACATGGTTATCTACTGCTAATTTTCTTTTAAGGATTTTGTTCCAAATGGTAGATGCTTTAGGGAAAAGTTGATTTCCTTGTGATTCCTTCCGGGTGTTCATTCCCAAGATATTTTGCATTCAGGCCCTTGCTCCATATCACATTCAGTTCTTGGAGGAGCCTCCAATACAACTTTGCATTCATAGCTTTATTCACTATCTCTACTCTTCCACTCCTTGTCTACTTTGGCAGTGCAACTTTTCTCCAAGAGATCAAGTTCCCATTTAATTTCATTTTTTGCCCCATTTCAAAGAAAATGTTACAATATGCTATCAATCTCTGTAAGGGTGGCTGGAGGTGCCAAAGTCGATTGAGCTCTGATACAGTGAGATTGCTGATAGAACCGACTGAATAAGGGCAATTATCTCGACTATGGTTACAAATCTGTTAGTGCAAGAATTGAGTTTGCCTTTAATCGTGCTGATGATTGGAGTCCAGTTCCCAACGTTGTGTCTTGAAGCAGCAAAAGGGAAGCCTAGGTATTTAGTATGAAATTTGAAATCCTAAGATTTCTCCTGTTCTTCTTTGAAGCCCATCACTAACATTTAGGAAGTACACTTGAGATTTTTTAAACTAATTTTTTGGCCTGCCGCTTCTTCAAAAGTTTCGAGAATCATCACAAACCTTTTGTGTCCTCTGATACCGGTCTCTCCAGCTAATCGTGTATCATCCCCAATTTGGGAGATGGGAAGATATCCTTAGGTGTTTAATGGAACTCGAGTCTCTTGCCTTAGTTAAATCTCTGCCATGGGCCTATGATATGATTATGAATAGAATGGAGGAAAGAGGGCACCCTTGAGGATTTGAGTGAGTTGGATGGACCACAATTGATCAAGACATTTAGTTGATGCAATGAAAAACATTTTGTAAACCAGCCTACCCAGCTATGGTTAAAACCTAATTTCAATAGGACCTGCTTCATGAAATTTGATTGAACTTATCATATGCTTCGATAGCCAAGTCCAGTTTAAGAAACATATCCCGATTCTTCCAGAGTTTAATATAGTGATGGAGTCTTAGACAAGGATTAAGTTATCATTGATTTGTCCCCCCACCAAAAACCCTCCTTATCTCTTTGAACTTAGAAATTTGAGAAGAGGATTCTACCTTAAGGAAACGGTTTTGGCAATGATTTTATAAAATGGTTCACACAAGGAGATTGGCCTGAAGGAGTCAAAGGATAGAGCCACCTCTTTCTTTGGAATTAGAGTGAGGAAAGTGGACTTTAGATTTTGTCTGACTTCCTAGACTCTTCCATTGCTTAAAAAATATTGGTTTTCTTTTTATGTGCCACATTCTCTGATAAAATTCCGTAGGGAATCCATCCAGACTTTGTGCTTTATTCTTCTTTAAGTAGAGTGCTATGGCCTGTAATTCGTCTATGCTTATTAGGGAGAGAAACTTTGCATTCATTTCCTCATTAATGATTGAAGGGATGTTATCCAAAAGAGTTTCTTGGCTGTTGGGGAATCTAGAACGAGGATTAGTTAACAAGGTTTTGAAGAAAGATTTAGCGTCCCGGCAGATTTCGGCCTGGCCTTCAATTACATGGTATGGTAATCATCTGATACAATTCTTTAAATTTTATTTTGAGCCATTCTATTCCGAGTTCTTTTATGGAAAAATGCTGAGTTCCTATATCCATCCTTCAACCATCGAATTCTCAAATTTTGAGTTGGTTTGAGAGGTTCTCTTCCTTATGCAGAAAATCTTGGCATAGCCCATTTTCCTCAATTTTGTTCTGAATAGAAACCATTTCTGCTTCTAGCTCATGCTTCTTCTTGAATATAGTCCCAGAAACCATAGTGTTCCACTTTTGTTCTAATTTTTTGTTCTTCAGGTGATGAAGTTTCTTAGGAAGAATGATCATTTCAGTCCCTTTGATGTCTCAATCCTCTTTCCTCTACTTTTAAATATTTTTCTGTAGGTCTAAATGATCAAACTGTATCTTTTAAAACTGAAAAGGGATATTCTATGGCTTATCACCTCTAGATCAAAAGTTACCAGAATCAAAACCGGCCGAGGGTCAGATTGGGATTGCACAGAAACTCGCTGGAAAACTGGGTTGAAGAATGGATCGACTAAAAAATACATAAAACACAAATTTTAAATAAAAAGGCCATATATTCATGTACATCAATGTAAACCCAAACCATTAGACACCAAATATGCAAAGTTTGCTCATGTATATAGCATGTAAGGGTAAACATAGCAAAATGGCACCAATTGCGATACACATCAGAAACATCTATATAAACATCGAGGCTTTAAATGGTCAATAGAGTCCAAAAAATATCATGTTACAAAAAATAACTACATTATCATCAAAATCATCCCCTACACTGAGATCCTCATCATCAGTATCACCCTCTGCCTCATCCTTTGGCTGCTGCCTCGATCCTCCAGGGATATCAGTACTAGTGCTTGTATCCTTTGGTGCTGCGTGTGGATCCAAGTTCAT
The DNA here is from genome assembly GCA_009831015.1 of Picea engelmannii. Classification (NCBI taxonomy): domain Eukaryota; kingdom Viridiplantae; phylum Streptophyta; class Pinopsida; order Pinales; family Pinaceae; genus Picea; species Picea engelmannii. Next base: position 274,238 of record ML784161.1, on the reverse strand, counting down.
CTGCCCCCCAAGTCATCATCCTCAAATGCTGCTCAGTTCAAATGACATAATTAGGTTGGTATTAGCAATGATAGCTCAGTTCAAATGTATTGGTCATCAGGTAGCTGTCAAAAGTACCTTTTCAAAATGAATTTAGAAGAGGAAATATACATACGGCAGTCTCAAGGAAGAGTAAATGGTCTATAGAGTCCAAAAAACATCATGTTACGACAAAGAACTACATTATCATCAAAATCATCCCCTACACTGAGATCCTCATCATCAGTATCGGAATCACCCTCTGCCTCATCCTTTGGCTGCTGCCTTGAACCTCCAGGGACATCAGTACTAGTGCTTTGAACCTTTGGTGCTGCTTGTGGATCCAAGTCCATCTGCTCCAAGTCATCATCCTCTTATGCTGCTCAGTTCAAATGACATAATTCGGTTTGTATTAGCAATGATAGATCAGTTCAAATGTATTGGTCATCAGATTGCTGTCAAAAGTACCTTTTCAAATGAAATTAGAAAAGGAAATGTACATGCAGCAGTCCCAAGGATTCATGCAAAACAGAAAAGAGCACCTTGTGTGTAAGTTTCAGACAGGCACTACACGGACTCATGTAGGCACCGACAGCCTTGTATGTGAATATTGATGAGCACTTCAAGACAAACAGGATCAAGAGAAGTTCATTACTTATGTATTTGTACATAAATCTCAAAGGAGATGATATTGTGATTGTTGTGTGTAGGTTTTCAATCATTACAGTGACAGCATAAAGATTGAAGAACTGAAAGGTGAGCTACACAAAGTTCAAACCCTATGAGATGTAATATTTAGGCAGACTTCATTATTGTCTAGGAGTGGAAATATGGCAGATGGATGACAAAATGTCCATGTCCCAGATCAGGTATCCACAAGAAATGTTGAAAGGATTGAATATGGTAGATTATGTGAAAAATCCAAGCCTAGGTGACGAAAGTCCTTATGATCTCATTCAAACAAGTAGATTGCCCTTAACTTCAAAAGTAAACCCTAGAACATCCAAGATACCAAAACACCATGAACAACACAAGAATATAGAGAGAAGAACCCTTAAGCTAGGATAACACCATCAAATACTCCTTATGGAAGGAATCACTCCACAAGCCATGCTTGCTACAAGACAATACAATCCAACACATATCAATACAATGATACTCGTTTATTTATACTTTCTCATGAGTATTCCTAGGGGCTATGCCAATTACCTTTTATTACATAGTGGGCCTATTCCATTATTATGGCCACTTTACATTCATTATCCCCTTGGGTACCTCTCAAGGTACCCCATATTATCCTTCATAGGTACATGATCCAGATTCGGATCTAGGAGCTTGATGGGGCTCAAAAAGGCCTAAAAATCAATGTTCTCAGAATGGCTTCAAAACGGACGTGTGCATAGGCTTTGTCGATATGAACCCAACCCAACTTGAACGGGCTCAAACGAGTGTCATATGCTCCTGATATCGCGTTCTGTTCGTTTTGCCAAACATGTAAAAAGTCAAACAGGTCAACACGCAAAAAGTCAATGCTGATGTCAGCATGACATCATCATGCTGACGTGGCAATAGGCCGTATAGCTGACGTGGCAGGGGCACAATGGAGTGTTGACGTGGTAGGTATAGGTGGACCAATCGAGAGGTGACACGTGTCACCATTGAAAGGGTGACACATGGCACACCCTACGATGACATGTGGCAGGTGTGTTGATGTGGTCGGTTGCTGACTGGGCAGATGACAAATCCATTCAGATGGTGACAAGTGGCACTTTTCGGGCAAATGAAGAGGTGCCACGTGGCCCAGACGTGGGCTTCCATTTGGCACCCTATCATTGGATGGTTGGTTAAAATGTTTTGGAGCTCATGGGATTGGAACCCATGACATGTTGGTGGAGAAATGCCTTGGGAAAGGTCCATTAACTAACGCGCCACATTAGAACTTGTTTTAAATAACCCACTTTATTTTATATAAAGTGCATGTAATGTGTATTGGGGGTAGAAGGGGGCCGTGGCCAAGCCCTAGCCCGCAGATTCACCATACCACTTGACCACAGTGTAATGGGGGTGCGGGCTCCTATACATAACCACTAGCGCGCAGAGTATAAGCACTTGTCCGCCATATGCTCCGGAGCTAGAACCAAGGTTTGGGCATATGTTTAGGGGTGCGATCGTATATCAATGTGCCATATGTCCAGTTTGTTCGGGTTAGGGGCCAGCGCGCAACCCTTTGGGCTGGTGCTTGGCCACCTTTATACCATGTGACAATATTAAGGGGGTGCGCGCCCAGAAAAAGGGGACTTAGCCCTTATATTTTGGAATATGTGGGTTTTATCACTATAGTATAGTGATTTTATTTGATTTATTTTGGCATTTTTGGAGATTTTGGCCATATCTTGGTGGATATTGGCCCAATTTGAGTGCCACAAGAGGTGGGTTGTTGGGATTTGATCCCTCTACCTCATGGCTATATAAACCAAGCCATTGTGAAGTTTTAAAGAGGCAACAAGAGGAGCAAGTAGCTTGAAGCAAGTGGAAGAAGAACTTGCAAAGGTCAAGTTGTCTTGTGTAGTGAAGAGTAGCTGAGCTTTGGAGGCAGTTTCTGGGAGTTCTACTCCACCTTTTTCAGTGCCGTTTGTTGCGTCAGGTTCCTGAGACAGAGCAGAATACAGCCGAGTTAGTCAGAGACCTATATGATGTAATTTTGATGCAGATTTTAAGCATTGAATTTTGAATAGAGAAGCCTCCCTCATTGAAGACAAAGGCCCGGAGACGTAGGCGAATTTTGTTGAACTCCGTTATCAACTTCTGGTGTCCAATCTGCTGATGGTTTGCTTCTTTGTGTTATGTGTTATTTCTCTTCATTATTTAAGTTTTTGTCGCTTATATATTCACATGCATTGTCAAAAAAGGTCTTGATAAAATTGAAGTCATAGTGCGAAATTGCTAAGCACCGATTTCAGATCAAGTGGTATCAGAGCAGGCTGACTATTGCAGGAATTGTGAATAAGCATGGGGAAAAGCTTGACGGGAGCCAGACTCCAAGAGCTCGAGGAGATTAACCAAATGATTCAACGAGARAATGCTGAACTGTGAAGATTGGTGCAAATCCTTGAGGAAGACAGGGAAAGATTGCGAACAATGATGTTACAGTGAGAATGATTATTCGTGTTGATGAAATTGTTTATGTAAAATTTTGGACTTGATTGCAAAATTTACATTACTCATTTCAGAATTCACGTTATGCCTTTTTTATGAGAAACAACAAAATAGATTCAACTGCATACTCTCTATCTGTTGATTTTCAGAATCAGGAAACATCTGATGTTTACAACTTTTTACCGTTGAAGTAGTTTGCATTTCCTGTATTGTAGTTTGTAGAAGTGTTATATCAACGTAGAGTGTACCTTCTTGGAAATACAATATTGCCAATTTATGATAAGAATATAACTTTTAACAAAGAGACAACACATGTTTCTACCAGACTATATCATCTGAAATACCAGAAAAAATAAAGCTGTATAGGCATCTTTTGTATAGGTTGTTGATTCGTTCAACTTGTATGATTGTTGATAACTTTGTAAAGTTGAATGGCAGAAAGAGAAAGCTATCTTTGTCAAATAATTGGTTTGAAGAATTCATGGATCTATTGAATAGCACTAAACATTTTGTATTATATGTCGCAGGTGGGTTGACACCTTGCCTATGTCTCCTGTTGAGGGATGCCCATCTGTTTTTCAAGCTATTTGCAACTTGTCACCAGGATATCATCAGGTGAGAACATCAGAATGAGAACTGCAGGGGATCTGATTGGTATTGGCATTTCCGTTATATTTTCTATTCTTTATATTTGCCACAAAATCAACTCTTTATCTGATTGGTATTGACATTTCCATTAAATTTTCTATTCTTTATATTTGCCACAAAATCAACCCTTTATAATCTTGCACCTTGAATATGAGTATGTAGTGACGAGCAAAAATAAGTACTGGAATCTTTTTGTTAGCCAAGAGCACATAAAGTTCTGACATCTCTCTGCCAATATAATGGAATAACATATTGAAAAGAATACATGTGTTGTAAATTTTTGTTTTTAAATTAATTTATATCCTCAACTTTTATGTAATAACTGTTATTATATTTTATATTAAGATAAAAGTACCATATTATTAATTCGCCTTGCTGTTCTTAATAAATTTGAAAGGCTTCTTCTTGAACATTCATGTAATGCTTACAATTTTAGTCATTTGTTTGATGGGTTTATCAAAGTGTATAATTTGTTAGACATAAATATATGTTGTTCAATAATTTGGTGTTTAATTTTGTGAACTTTCAAGTGTTTGGGTTTTATCTTATATAATTTGATCTTGTAAAGTAGCTATTTTGGTAAGGCATTTGATAGATTCACTATTGCATGATTGTGACTGTGGTTTTTCTTTTTCACTAATATGATTAATCCAAACTAATATATCCCTTGATAATGTTTGAACGTTTGACACTTGTTTTTTTTGGTAGCGATTATATATTTTTGTGAATATGCAACATGCTTCTTAGGGGCTCAACATTTTATTCTTGTCTATTTATTGGTACATTTTTTGAATGCAGTTTCTTTTGAGAAACTTTTCATCTGAGGTTTTGTAAACACATGCTACAACCATCACACCAAGTTTTTCTTGCTATGGTTTTTGGTCTTAGTGGTTGACTTTTTTTTGAAAAATACATCTTATATTATCATAGATATATTTACAAAAGAGAAAACAAGGGCGGAAGGGTATATACAATGATAAATCATATCCTCTTCCTCCACGCTACTAGAGCAGAAGTAAAATCAGAATGTGGTGTCGCATCTAGTACTTTGGCATCTTTAATAATAAGAAAACCTTTAGTCAACAATTGCATACATACCTCTTCCCCCAGATACAACAAAAAAGACTGAAATGAACTGACCTCATAAAATTAAGTGGGTGGAAGTGTGACAATAAAATTAGAGAGAGAAATTATATGAATGTCCCCAAATGTACCAAATAGGTCTACGGGACTAGTTAAGTACAATGTCATAGTGGCAGTGCCCAATATTATACATTACTGAAAAATCCTAATTGGTAAATAAACATGTAAGAAGCAATGATGAAATGAGTAGTAGATGCTTCCAAAAAAAGGAGCAGATGCTTCCAAGCAACTAAAAACATAAGTTACAAAAACAAACACTCATGATACCAATATTTATATGGATATGCTATATTTTTAGAAAATTTGAATACAATATGTTTGGATATGGCATATTTTTTTTCCAAGGAAAACCTTGCGGGGAAACCCAGTGATGCTTCCCAACATTTGTAGATGGCATCTCCAAAGATAAGATGGCATAGACTAGTGTGCCTCACCCAAGGGGATTCGAACTAGGCACGGTTGAGATCATAAGATAGTTGATCTATTGTGAAATCACAAATAAACCTTAATCCAACCAACCTAAAAATACAACAAAAATGAAACAATATTTAATTGATGAACCTTAGAGATATTGTTGTAATATCCAAGCACATGAACAAGAAAAGTGCTCTAGAGGAAGATTTCCCTTAGGCCTTTTGTCAAATGATAACTTGAGTGCATAAATTGCAAATGAGGACCATGCTCTATTTATACACTTGCTTAGGGTGAGGGTGATTAGGCCAACCTAATCAAATATATAAAAATACAATAAATTGTGTTTAATAAATTAATTACCCATATGTAGGCTAAATAAAGCCACCGATACATCAAATTGAGGATCGACACATAGCCCTAAGTAAAGATTAATCATAATCTGATTCCCTTAAGTGGATCACTGTGTGGAAGGACTTGCAAGAAAATTAGCAGAATTGATGAGAGTAGCAAAAACCCACTTAGAGTCATCAAGTGACGGAGCAAGATTAGAAGAGACATGATCCATGGATACATGCAGAGAATCTTCACTTGCAAGAAGTGGTGGAAGAGATCTTGGCAGACCATGAGGAAAAGGTTCATCAAAGATAACATCATGATATTCAGTCACTTGGTGAGAGGTGGGTCGTAAAGACGATACCCTTGAAAAGTCTCATTGTAGCCAACTAGAGTCCTGCGAGGAGTGTAATGGATATGTGATATATCTCACCTTTGATGAGAACGGTGGACCCAAGCACATGATCCAAATATAAGGAAGTGTGTGATAGAAGGCTTTTGCCTATGAAATCGGTTATAAGGAGTCATATAGGTGATCACATGTGTAGGGGTGGGATTGATGTTGTATGTTGCTCAAACATCCACCTCTTCCCAAAAGACAACTTCATATTCTAAAAATGAAGTATACAATGGGCCATTTCCTTGTTATGTGCATAAATTTTAAAATTTCAAAACATTGCCTTGGGAGATTGATCTGATGGACCGTCCTGTGAAGATTGATGGAAATTGGATCGGAACAAGTCTCCATTATCCCTATAACAAATGTTGAGACCCTTTATACATTAAAGTTTTGATATACCGTTACTTATAGCAAGTATGTGATTTCGCTTGATTTTAGAAGTGACGCCTAGGCCCCACTCGAAAGAAAACTAAGGATCACCTTGTGGGTTGTAGATGAATTCCCTGCCCCAGCTCTCCTTTGATTATGTTTTGCTGGCCCGTGGATTCCATATATGTTACAAATTATAAAAGTGGAATTTATTTTCTTTCATAGCTCCATTTTAAGCAATTAAATCCATGGAATCATCTCATTGAAAATGAGAGGTTGAAGATGCTGTAATATTTTACATCCATCTTATTAATTTCTAATCTACCAATGAATAACCTATCAAATCACCGAAGTATTAACTGAGAAATCATTTTAATGTAAGTTGTCAGTTTACTGTCATTTAGAAGTTGTCACCACCATGAAATAGCCTCTTCGATATAGAATAGTCCTGGTAATAGAGCCAAAAAGTATGCTGACACTTTTGGTACCTGTGACATTGGGTATTTTGGTCTCAATGCACAATCTTAAGTGGTGCTAGCGTGAGAATGGAAGTACAGAATTCCAGAGGCTTGTTATTTCAAGGCATGGTGCAGCATCAGAATGCCCTCGTAAAACTTGTAAGAAGTAAATATAGCTATTAAATTCTCCTAGGCAACGGCATGACATGTAATAAACCTGTTATGATTGAGAAATGAGATACCATTCTGCCTCTCTTTTTTCTTGGGAAAAATGCATCTCACCTTGCATTTAAAAAACCAAGAGGTACAACAGTCTCTCCACTCTTCATACATATGGATCTAGATTTGGCAATTCACCATGCGATATCTCCACCTTGACGACTGGTACTTTCCATGCAGTCTTGACCTCATGAGACTTTCACATGAAAACCAAAATGTATTCTTAATTTCTTACTCACTGAAAAGACTTGTATATGGTTCTCTTATCACACCTGAATGAAACCTACCATACTAATGAATATGACACTACCACAATTGCAATACTCTCATCTTTAACTCTCTATACCTTATCCATATCTAGTTATGCCACTAAGTGCTACAAATAACTCTTAATTATAGGCCCTTTAGAGCTCGGATATTTCCCCAAAACATCTCCTCTTAATATGACACGTTCTTACCACAATTGTAATACTCTCATCTTTAAATCTCTATACCTTATCCATATCTAGTTATGCCACTATGTGCTACAAATAACTCTTAATTATAGGCCCTTTAGAGCTTGGATATTTCCTCAAAACATCTCCTCTTTCCTAGATGTTGCCTACTTTCTTGATATTCTTAATATTTTATTCATGTATCTTATTACAAGAATAGCGAGTGGATCTCTTTTAGGTCTCTCCTATATTTCCTCACATATTCTGCATCTATGTAGAGTTTATCCAAGCTCTTCCACTCCTTCACATGTTCAACATCTCTCTAGGTACATGGTCATTTTATTACTATATAGCATTTAGTTAATTACCAGTTACTAATGTATAAACGGCCTTTATCTTTTTCTGATGATTTACAATCACCTTCATGAAATTCTTTGGTTTGTACCTACTGTTAAGTGTTCTGTGCTGTCCTTTTATGTACTTGGAGAAATATCATGGAGAAAAATAATGCAAACAATTGTTCAATGCCAAATTCTTATGTCTGTTTCATTTTGCAGTACAAGTTTATTGTTGATGGAGACTGTCGGCATGATGAGCAACAACCCGTTGTGACACCTACCTTTGGGACTGTCAATAATGTCTTGCTTGTTCCTGGGCCAGAACTTCTACCTACAGCTGTAAGTCCAGAGCCATTGGGATTAAGAGCCAACATGGAAGTAGATCATGATGTCTTTCAGAGGGTGGTAAGTACAAGAAAACATGGAAACTTGAAAGTTCAGCAGTTTATGGAAATTTAGGAACTTCAAAGTGTTTTCTGATTTGGATGTTTGCTAATTATTACTTTAAAGTTTAGATGAATTTTAAATATTACTCTTTTGAAGGACTCATTATCTGTTTAATTTCTTGAATGCTGAAACATCATGCTGGTAAAAGGCTTTCATGAGTGAGTGTCTGCTGTTTTCGTATTCTGTCAACAATTATGGTTCGGTCAAAAACTGAAACTGGAATCAATATGTGTGATACAAAGGTTCGAATCCTTTTACCTCTTCACTTGCCTGAAGGCCAAAACATCCTTTTTTTCTTCTTTTTGAATAAAACACATCTTATATTAAATCAACAATTGATAAGCTACATCAGGTCATCAAGAGTCTAAGATTGGGCCAATGCTGTCTTCTCTCACAAAATGGCTATGATGTCATCCTTAGACCTAAGTTTCGTGGAAACATATGTGTATCAGACAGATTCTTTGAAAAGTTGGGATATGGATAGAGGGAAATGATATATTAAAAACTACGTCTCTAAAGAAAAACTATGAAAGAAAATTCTGAGATTCCAGTAGTACACCGAAGCTCTCTGCCATGAAATATGATTATCCACATCTTTCCTTAATTTCACCCTACCTTGGAAGCTGGTGCACAAAAAGTACCGAGTACTCAGTTGGAACCCATTCCCAAAGGACTGTAACACCCTGTAGCTTCTGAGGGCATGTTTCACCATCTCTTCTTTTTGATGATCAACACAATCAACTGGACAATTCATTAGAGTGTAGCGTGGATCTGACTTCCAAACTGTGATAGACACCTATACCAGCACTCAGGATATAGCAGCTCTGGTTTTCCAGATGAACTGGCATTTTCAGCCCATCTAGATTCTATCTTCAGTGTCAGATCGCCCACTTCTATTTGCTAACTTCAGGTTTGGTCTAATCTTTTAGTACAACATTTTGGTGTCTTAATTCATTTTCATAAGTTTTGAGTTTCCTTTATTTTCATATTTAATTTGATGATTGTACAGTAGGAACTAAAACTATGCACAGGATATTTGATGAGTATCCTTTTGGCAGAAGACATGACCTTTCAAATGTTCTTTTCATTCACGAGGGTGGTTCATCAAGGATGACCTCGTCTCTAGTTGATGAGGCTTACCATCTATGAGGGGTTAGTTACATGGAGGGAATCATGTAGGACCTTTTGATTACTGTGCCTTTGAAGTTTTATTTGTGCCTGCCTTATCCGTCCTTACATTTGATGGCATCCAGGATATATTAGCTAAAATATTGTCAAAATCTGGTTAATTGCTAGAAGTGGCATAGTTTACTTGCATTTCAGTGCTTTATTGTAGTGTATGCATTATGATTTGTCAGTGAAATTCCAAACAGGTTACATTGTCAGATGATACCCTGCAGGAGCCAGTCCAGAGGATTTCAGATGCTGAGATAGAAATTTCACGACGCCGAATTGCAGATTTTTTATCTGCACGCACTGCTTACGATTTGCTTCCTGAGTCAGGCAAGGTGTGTGCTTATTGCCAATGTTTCAGAGAAGGATGCACGCCAAATGTTTTGGGAATGGTCATTGACATGCCTTGATTCTTTATAATGTACATTGTTTTTCCATGTCTGCTGAGATTTTACACTGATTCAAGTATTTCTAATCTTGCAGGTTGTGGCTCTGGATATTAGTTTGCCTGTGAAACAAGCATTCCATGTGCTTTATGAACAGGTGTATATTTAATTTGCATTCGAGTATCTCACTTGTCCATGCTTTCCTGTTAGATTCTTTATGACTTTTATTGGTTATGGACAGTACAGATAGTTGCTTTATTACAAGTGCATTGTTAGTGTGGAATTATCCACGTTTAAGAAAATCATATGCTTCCACTGTTCTTCAGTTAGCACAGATTATATGAGAAGACTTGTACTTTTACGGGCTTAATTATTTTTTGGGTTATTTGTACCCTGAATTCTTGGACAGTAGACAACAAAGATTGAACTTTTTAAGTAAATGCCACTGTGGACAAAGACGGGAATTAAGACAATGTCTGCATTTACCAAGAGTAGTCAACTTGTGAGTGCCTAAAGCATCTGATGTGTATATCCAAGAGAATCAATAGTAACATGCTTAATTCTTAGAAATACTATCTCAGCTCCAAACAGCATTGTCTAAGTTCCGAACATGAAAAAGATGAATGAAAAGGGTTTGGGGGTGGGTATCTTTTATAAGATAAGATAATTTTATTAAATGTCCAAATGAATGACCGCAATATAGGTCAATGGGACTTGGAAGTACAACTAGTGTAAGTACATAGTGGGTTTGCAAAAACAATTCCTAACCCTAGTCTACAGAAAAACATAAAGCTCGAAAGTTAGACCATAGTATGTAAAAATGATACAGATACAAATCAAAGCAAAACCCATGTAGAACACAAAATGCAGATATCAAGTCACATTAGAGCTACAAGAAGAATGAGAGGGGAAATGAGATTAGTACCCCCCCAATCATGTCCTCGATCATCACGATCATCAAGACGGGGTTGATGCATTGTATGATAATCTCATTTAGATAGAACCTAGGATTGAGGGAACCAAGATGTATGATCCTTTAGGTGGACATTGCTCATTTGCAACAACTCTTCTAACACAATGTCATCGGGATGAATCTAGTGATGTAGCTCTGTGTACTTGAGAGTAAGTTGAGACAATGGAGGGGCGAAAAACCGAACTATTGTTGAGATTTTATGTAATTTTGGAAGTTATTCCTAAATGTAGTTGTATTGGTTATTCCTAAGTGTAATTATGAAAGGGTTTATTGATAAGTCATGTCTTTTAGGTCTTTTAGAGAATAAATAGAGGTTATATCGAGTCATTTTGATCACTCATTGAATATAAGTACAAGAGAATAGTGCGCACTTATTTAGGAGGCTATTCTTGGTTCGTGTCTGGGTCTCTTTGGTCTTGATTTCGTGAAAGAGCATTGTATGACATTGTACATGTTGGAGGAATCTATACTGAGGAAAGTTTGCAGGTTTTCTCCCCCTTGAGGGTTTCCCTGAGGATATATCTTATTGTTCTGTGGATATCTATGTTTTAGTTGTGATCATTTTGCATATTAAATAATAAGAAAAGAATATAATACTTTAACTGTTGGAAAAACAAAAAGAGATCAACATGGTATCAAAGCAGGCTTGAAAAAGAAGATTTTTCCGCAAATTTTGGCAAACTAACTTCATCTTCCCAGAAAGGATGACTGCCAGCACCAAAATTGACGAGAAGCTGGAAGGAGCAGAAAACTTCAGAGCATGGAAGTACAAAGTAGGCCTCCTTCTGGAAGAACATGATTTAGAAAGATTTGTTGAGGAGAAAGTTCCAGGACCAGAGGAAGATGAGGCCAAGGCAAAGCATAAAAAGAACCAGGCCATGGGTGCAGTAATCATAGAGCAATCCGCCACTTCTTTGAAGAGAAAGGAATAAGTGAGTGTAGATGCAGTGAAGGGGSAGGGTTCTTATTTATACTTTTAGGCTAGGGTTAGGGTAATAAAAAATATAATTAAAATAACATATTTAATTAATATAAATATTAATTAAATATGTTATAATTAACATTAATTAAATATTTTTTATATTAACCCCTAAAACAAAAATACAAACCCCCAAACAAACTAAAGCTCAAAAACCAAGGGTGGGGGTTTTACGAGAGGTTTACTTAGTGGCAACACATGTCCATATACTTCTCAAGGTGACCAATCAACTTTATCATCAYTGCATATGGGATACATCCCTCATGTGGTCATGCCCGCCTTCAAAATATCTCCTAGGTCTTGTGGACCATCCTAGAAGAGAGGAAGAGGATCACACACCAACAACTACTTGATCAAGGACCAGGTTGCCCCARAACRTATCTGGGGTCTTATCCACCAAGGTACAAGACCAAGGATCAACCCATGCCTTAGACATGGGTACCTTGGAACATATCTAGGGGCCCTAGACATATCTAGGGACTTAAACTGCTTTGTCCTAGACCAAGAACCCCAGTCATCTACTGGGGGCCCTCTCAAGGGTCTTTACTGCTTGGTCCCAGACCAAGAACCCTAGTCATCTACTGGGGGCCCTCTCAAAGGTTTTTACTGCTTGGTCCCAGACCAAGAACCCTAGTTGTCTACTTGGGGCCCTTACAAGGGTCTTTTGCCATGGCTCTGACTGCTTGGTCCCAGACCAAGAACCCAAGGAGTGTACTGGGTGCCCTAGTCCACAACTAGGGTCTTAAGCCATCCTTCAGGGAGAATGGCTCTTGCAGCTGCATTAAATTCAACACAAAGGATTGAAGAGAAACCAAAATATCCTGGAGCAAGGGATGAAGCTGAATGTCCTTCACTGAAGTGTTTTTTGATGTCAAGCTAATGACCAATTTTGAGTCGCCCATCATCTGTAATTTTTTACCCCTTTTTTTGTGGCAATCTCCAGCAGAGTCCTCAATGCAGTGAATTCAGCTCTATTGTTTGTCCCCTTGCCTGGAGCATACCTTGTATGAATATACTGATTCTGCATCATGTACAATACAGTGCCTACCCTGCAAACTGGAGGATGACCCTGACTGGCTCCATTAAAGAATCCCCAAGGGTGTGACTATTGATGCTTGACTTCATTATTGTTATTATTTATGTTAGTTGTTAGTTCTTATAGTGAATCTCAACTCTTCCTTTTGCCACAATGGTGAGACATAAAATCGTATTATAACGCATAAGATAATCATCATATGAATCAGTAAGAAGCACAATTGTTGATTTTATGAATAAACAGATTGGTCCTTGTGACAAGATGAAAGGATGTGAACCTTCATGCCTCACTTCATTATTATTATTGTTATTTATGTTAGTTTTTTTGCAAGGAAAAAATAGTCATTTCTATCCAAGTAGAAAAGAAATCACACTCTGAATGTGCTACTGCACTTACAAGGCGAAAAGGTATAGGGGTGTTCTGTTCCACGTATGTTCTTTGTGACTTTAAAAAACCAAAAAGAAACCTATCACTTAGACAAAAGCCACAACAAAAGAGTCTTTTCAGAATCTACGCTGTTTAGTGCCAAAAAAACTATCTCCATATAGAGGAGAGAAATCATAAAAAAAACCAAGTGTTTCAGGATTTGATCGGGATACAAAGCATCAAAAATCCTGTATCCTGTCTTTTCCAAAACATAAAAATAAATTTGAAGTAGCGACTTACTGTTGATGTTTGTAGCATCGGACAAGTACTTCCACTTTGGTTTTGTGTCTAACATGTGGAAGTCGTCCTTAATGCCTCTTAGGACTTTAGGAGATTCACTTTACTAAAGTGATTATTAAAGTGAATGTACTTTTGTAATTAATGGAGTTTAATTTAAGTCAAATGCCAATGTATTTGGCATTATTGAGTTAAATTAAAACCTAGCCATTAGATTATAAAGTGAGGGTTTTATCTAATCTTAGCCATTGATCACTTTGGAGATCTAGGGTTTTGGATTTAGGATAAACTCCAGATTATAAAAGTCAGCCTAAGTGAGAGGAGGAGACACACATAGAGTAAGATAGGAGATCTCATTGATTGAGTGGAGAAGGAGTTTCATCCAAGTGTGCAGGGGCAGGGTCCGAGGAAAGGAGCAAAGGGACAGCAAAGGAGTATCAGCCAACAAGATCGGAGGACAGATCTTGAGGTGATAGGCTAGGCTATTTTGCCGTTTTGTATTATTCCTCAGGTGGGCCATTATCCCAGGACAGGAGCCCAGATTTTATATTAATAAAATCAACAAGGTATCTGAATGGATCTAACTTTTTTACCACTACAACTTTAAGTAACAATCTCGAGGCCATTAACTTTGCAGAGTTATTAGTACCAGACTACCAGCGTTGTAAATCTCTCTGATATATCAGATATATCGCCAAGTTAAACACCTGTCCGATATATCCGAGATATTCAGAGTTAGACCCTTGTCTTGAGATATTTTCCGAGATATTCCGATATTTTACGCCGATGTCACCGAGAAGTTACATTTCGGACCCTCGCCGATACTTTCCCCGAGACGATATTTACAGCATTGATTAATACCATTCCCAAGGGCAGCCTTCATCTTGAATAAATAAGATTTTGATTGGTGAAGCACACAACCAACACTACTATTAACTTGATTGCCTTGACTAGACCCATCAAAGAAACTCCATGCCTCATCCTTGGTTATATTCAAAATTGACATCTGTCTTTCAAGCTTTCGTGGCACTGGCATCTTGTAAGCTCCAGGGAGTGCTCTTACCTTGGAGGCCACATGGAAAGATGGGATTCCTTTTTCTTCAAATAACAGTTGGTGCCTTGCTAGTTGGACTCTCAGAATGTTAGGTATGGCACTGTCCTCCATTCTTTTAACTCTTTTTTCTCTAACCAGCTCTTAAACTTTAAACATTGCTCCATAGAATGCCATACCCACACTTCCTTTGATCCTATAAAAAGTTCAACTCCAGACCACAACTGCTTCACATAAAGGACATTTTGTGAAGAGATGTGTTACTCTTTCCTCATTTTCTCCACAAAGAATACAAATACTAGGCCCCTGTTTAATTCTTTTCTGCAAATTGTCTCAAGTTAACACCCCATTTATCACAACCACATCAATTTTTTTGCCTTTTTTGGAGCATTTACCTTCCATACCCCTTTCCACCACTATGGTCTTTTTTCTGATTCCGAGGAAAAGTTAGCTTGGTATCCCAATCTTGCTGAATAATATCCTAAAGTTTTGTTTTTGGACTAAACAACAACCTCTTCCTTCTCAATAATTCTAACATGGTTTCTAGCTAAGCTCTCCACATAAGCATTCTAGATAACTGCGTTTTCACCCTAGTGGAAAAACTCGGCAACGACAAAAACTCGGCAAGGGTCCTGAAAACATCGGCTTGGAAAAAATCGACGAAAAAATCGGAAAAACTCGACAAACATTAAAAAATACATAATTTATTCATTTTTTTTTCAAAATTTTAAACATTTTTCAATATATAAAGCAACAACAACATCATATAAACAAATAGGCACATAAATACGGAGAAAGAACCGATATATATTATATAGTGGATGC
>ML784161.1:223229-255416 GCA_009831015.1 Picea engelmannii | reverse complement strand
CGAAATCGGGCTCTTTATCCCGCAGCCTGGGCGACATTGGCGCTTTTTCCTGATTTTTTCCGCTTTTTGCCGATTTTTACCCGATTTTTTGAAAAATGCATGCTTTTTTCTGTGTGTAAAAAATCGCGATTTTTTTTTGTTTGAAAAAATCGGCAGGCTTAAAATATTGCCATTTTTTCGAGTTTTGCCGATTAAACTGCATATCTTCAAATCTGCACAAAACTGATTCTCTTCAAATCTGCACAAAGTGAGTACCTTCAAATTTGTGCAAACTGAGTCTCTTCAAATCTGCACAAAGTGAGTACCTTCAAATTTGTGCAAATTGAGTCTCTTCAAATCTCTTCTTGCATCCACATTTTCTTTGACACTTTTTTGGCTTTAACGTTATCAATGCGAGTGTATTATTTCTGTTGGTCATTAAAATTTCTAAACTTTTCTCCCTTAATAACCAGTTTATCCTATTTTGTCTAGCTTGTAACAGTGAGTTTTTATTTTTTATTCATCATGGATAATCATTGTATTTACTATTTGTACATGTAAAGCTCTCTGCTTTGCTATTCAAGTCAGAACTTCTTTAAATTGTGTAGTTATGTTAGTTGATATTGCATTATACATTTATGCTTGCATTGGGCATGTTTTCGATTAAAGTCGTGCATTGTACTTATATAGACATGGTATAAATTGGAGTGGAGCAGTCTTATGTTGGATTTTTTGTGCTGCTTTAGAATTTAAATTTCATTCTGTTAAGGTTATATTTTCATGGAATTCAGTGTTGAAAGTTTTTGTATTATATTTCACAAAAGTTCTAACATAGAATATCTTAAGATTATTTTAAGCACATTTTCAATGGTGCTCTCTGTAGGGTATCTCTGTGGCCCCTTTATGGGATTTCAACAAGGGAGAGTTTGTAGGTATGCTCAGTGCTTCAGACTTTATAACAATCCTGAGAGAGGTACTTCAAATTCTTTCCCTTTTAAACATTGAAAAAATTTAATGACTTTGTATGGGGCTGATGATACTTTCTTAGTGTTTTATATTACTAATTTATGTGCTTGTTACTATTGCAAAAGCTTTGCACTGTGCTTAAACACCATATAGCCTCATGTACGCCTCCCTATGCCATTATTTTTAGGTGCAATATGGATTACTTGTATTTGGCAATAAACTTCCAACATTTAATGTGAGTATAAACTTAAAATAACATCTTTTGTCAAAGTAATATGATCCACTTGGAGATGATATGGCTTGGCAACAATTCGATGCGTTTTTGGATTCTTTCTCATTTTGTTCTTCTGTGTTTCCTGCTGATTGATTGTATCTCTTTAGATTCTTCTTTTCTTCTCTTGCTCTGTTCCAACCTTTACCTATATTTGTTTTGTACTTCTTATGTAACTATTTATTTTTGTTCTTCTACAATTCTCTTGGAGAGATGCATTAGCATTGTTAGTGCTCAACTATCCTTGTTTTAACAGTGACATTGGCCACTAGTAGACGTTGATTTTGATTAAACTTGGGACAAGAAATGGCATAGTTTGCAAGTGATTTTGAAGGAGAATGCAATGAACATAAATTAGATGATTAGTTATGATAGTGATTATGACCTAAGGGTTGCTTCCCTTGACATGAATGTGTCGACTATTATTTATATATAAGGATTCTTCTTGTCTATCATCCAATTGTCAATTGTATCATGCACATTTAATAATATTATTTTTGTCCTTTGCCTTTCGAACATTATATTATGGGCCCTTGCCCCTTTTTTATGTGATAGCTCAATTATTGCATTGTTTAGTTCATTATAGTGGTATCCGAGTCCGTTTCAATCCTTGTTGGCAAGGTGCTAAGAATTCTTTCAAGGGGCAATAAAAATTCAGGCTAGGAGTGTTATCTTTTCGGTTACCCCTTGAGTGTTTACGCCATGTTTGGGGGTTCACCTTGATATTTGTGGTACATGATGTATGTTTTTCCCTTGGATGGTTCATGATGGATTTGCACATGGGAGATTGTCTGTGATGGATTTGCATGTTGGAGATGGCTTACTTAGTGGTTGCTTGACTTTAGTGGGGTGCTTTCTTGGCATTCTTCTTAGGGCATTGGAGACATCTTGATAGCTTGGGTGGCGTTCTACATGATGGCCACATGGAGATGGTTACTTGCTTGGAGAATGCCCTACTTAGTAGGAGGGGCGTTTTGCATCTTGGAGGAGGGCATTGGACCCTAGATAATACAAGGTAGCTTGGATTTCCTATATGGAGGCTTGGTTGTTCCATGATGGACATACACATGTGAGGTGGCTTGCTCATTGATTGCAAGTCCTCATCTTGGTGTTTATGTGACTTTCTTTCTTAGAATGTTGGAGTCAGAGGCCTAAGGGATTACACCATGTTTGGGGGTGCTTCTGGAGATTTGGATTACATGGTGTATGTTTAGCCCTTGGATGGTCTGTGATGGATTTCCACATGTGAGATGGTTCGTGATGGATTTGCACATTGGAGATGGCTTACTCAATGGTTACTTGACTCTAGTGGGGTGCTTGCTTGACATTCTTCCTAGGGTGTAGGAGATCTCTTGATAGCTTGGGTGATGTTCTACATGATGGCCACATGGAGATGCTTGCTTGGAGAACGGTCTACTTAGGAGGAGGGGTGTTTTGCATGTTGTATGAGGGCATTGGGTCCTAGGCAATACATGGTAACTTGGATTCCTATATGGAGGCTTGGTTGTTTCGTGATGGGCATATGCATGTGAGGTGGCTTGCTCATTGGTTACTAGTTCTTATCTCGGTGCTTATGTGACTTTCTTCCTTCAGTGTTGGAGACCTGTGGGCTTGGTGACATTCTTCATGATGGCCACATGGATATTGGTTGGTTGCTTGGGAGGATGACTTGCTTTGGAGGAGTGTTGTGGATCTTGGGGGAGGGATTTGAGCCCTAGGTGGCAAGGATATACTTGGTTGGTTGCATGAAGGGTTGTGTTTGACTTGAGGATGCTTGGGTTGAGGGAGTGGTTATGTAGGTTGAGTGGATCTGGAGGAGTGCATGGCTTATGAGGAGTGTAGGAGCTTTGGAGGTGAAGGCTTGTGACTTTCTTCCTTCAGTGTTGGAGACTTGTGGGCTTGGTGACATTCTTCATGATGGCGACATGATATTGGTTGGTTGCTTGGGAGGATGACTTGCTTTGGAGGAGTGTTGTGGATCTTGGTTGCATGAAGGGTTGTGTTCAACTTCAGGATGCTTAGAGGGAGGGAGTGAGGATGTTCGACTACCATTAAGTAAATGCTCGTATTAATAATGCACTTGTTTACAAGATAAATCGATCTCCTTTAGGAGATGTTCTTGGTTGTTGACCTTGTTCCATGCAGGTTATCTTGTAAATTCCAAGGAGGTTACCATGGAGATGTTGTTATTCTTGTTTCTTGTTCTGGGTAGGTCACAGGTAACATTTCTGAGAGGGAGCTATAATGACGGTTGCAGGAGGCAATAATTTAGATGGTCTATAGCTGAGACATGTAGCAGACTATCCAAACATAGAGTTGTGCACATCCATGTAATGAAGGAGAAGAGGACGAAGTTAGATCCTTCTGGCAAGAAGGGTACTTTTGCGGATACAGAGTATCTCACATGGAGATCGATTGTAAGGAGCAGAAGGCTCCGAAGATGACCATACAGATCCCTCTAGCTCAATTGATCACTCTTCAAATCACCGAGGGGAGTTAGTAGAGCCAGAAGGGCCTACCCATAATTGTTACAGTGACCAGGAAGAGACCAACATGGTCCCATGATACTTTGCAGAATGCAAAGGAGATACAAATATATGGCATTGATGAGCCATATCATGAGGAGCAGATGGCTCCACCAGTGGTGAGGCAGGCGGCCCCACCAAGTACCAACTTAGAAGGAGCTAGAGTTCAGAGGGAGTCAACCCTCAGGATCCAGTAGGGAGGAGCAACCTCCCCATGACAGTTCATAGGAGATCAAACTTAAGATGAGGTCAACACATGCAGAGGGTTCAGATGGCTCTTGAGATTATATAGACTCAGAGGGAGTCAAGCTTCAGAGGGAGCATGCAAACTCAGAGTGAGCATGATCTCAGAGAAAGTCAATGGCGTAGATACTTTCATATTCCTCCTCAGATTCAGAGACGTCTTCCAGGACTGACAGACAAGAGGCTAGATCGAAGCTTCAGAGACTTCGAGGAGATATTAGACCTCCTGGTAGGATTCCCTTGTTTCAGTGACAGAGGAGGAAGCCAGTCAGAAGGACTGCGATATGGATTTTTCTTTAGTTTCGAGACCAGAAGGGAAGTCAGTGGTGACTTCCAAGTTGATCTACAAGATCAAGCATGCTGCAGATGGCAACAAAGAAATGTACAAAGCTTGATTTGTGGGCAGAGGATTCTCCCAACAAGAGGGAGAAGATTATGACGAGACACTTGCTCCAGTAGCTAGAAGAAGTGTACATAGAGCAACCATAAGATACATGAGAAGGAGTCTCATGTCTGCAGATTAAAGAAGGCTTTGTACGGGCCTAAGTAGGCACCCATGGCATGATATGCCAAATCAGATAGTTACTTGATGAGCTTGGGAATGGTTGCCCATTGATCCTATATGTGGATGACTTGTTTCTAACATGGGATGAGTAGCCCACAGATGGGTGCAAGAGGGAGCTCACTTCAGAGTTCGAAATGAAGGATCTGGAGTTGATAGGATTAGAGGTGTGGCAAAGACCAGATGAGATTTTCCTTAGCCAATGAAAATATATACAATTGAGATTCTACAGAGATTCAGGATGATGGACTGCAAGTCCATGACCACACTTATGGTTACTTATTTGAAGCTCTTGAATGATTCATCTTCAAATTTGGTTGATCCCACTATATACAGGCAATTGATCGGATCCTTGATGTACTTGGTTAACACCAAGCCAAACATATGCTTTGCAGTGAACACTTTGAGTTAGTACATGGTTGAGCCTAGACATGTACATTGGATAGAAGCAAAGCATGTGTTGAGGTACCTGCATGGTACGATTGGATATGGACTTAGATATGTCTCAGATGGAGAAGTGAAGCTGCATGGATATACAAACTCTGACTGGGCAGGGAATGCAGTGGACCGGAAAAACACATCCAGATGTTGCTTCAGTTTGGGATCATGTATGATCTCATGGTTGAGTAGGAAGCAAACATAAGTGGCACTCAGTACAACAAAGGCAGAGTATATCACAACTAGTGTGGCTTCGGAAGTTGCTTGCAGGGATATTTGATCTAGAGTTGGAGTCAACTTTGATACATTGCGACAATCAAAGTTGCGTGAACCTTGTCTTTCATGACAAGTCAAAGCACATAGAGATCAAATATCACTACATTCGAGACATGGTGCAGAGAGGAGCTATAGAGCTYCAATACATATCCACAAATGARCAGATAGCGGACATTCTCACCAAGCCTCTGTCTAGAGTGAAGTATGAGTTCTTCAGAGACAAGCTTGGCGTGATGCAGAATGTCCACCCTCGTTGAGAGGGAGGTGTGTTGTTTCTCCTCCTGCCRACTAACCCCTCTAGCCAAGGGTTCCCTAGATCAGTATGCGAGGTGATTGAGGGGGTAATGCACTGYCGGACCCRATGAGAGAAGAAACATCACACGCATAGTCGTGAGGACTATGGGAGTAGCTCCGTGCTACTGGATGAGACTATGACTATGGCTGATGGCATGATAGTAGTTGTGTGCTACTAGCTGATTGCTACATAGTTATAGAGACCTTCAATTATGACTATGGATGATGGCATGGTAGTAGTTGCGTGTTACTAGCTGATTGCTGCATAGTCATAGGGATTGCAGACTATGATTATGGTTGATGGCATGGTAGTAGTTGTGTGTTGCCAGTTGATTGCAAGATAGAGACCTTTTGTAGCTACTAATTGATTGCAAGATAGAGAACTTGTGTCTTTGGACAGTAGCAATGTGCTACTACGGTGGATGTGTTCCATTGGCGGTGGTTGTGTACCACTGGACAATGGTTATGTACTACTATGGTTTGGCAACGAATTGGATGGCATTGTAGTAGCTGTGCGCTACTAGTTGATTGCCATGGAGACTACCTGACTGCTTGGAAGTCGCTGTGTGCTACTATTTGATCGTAGCACAGTCAGGAGGATTATGGCAGTAGTTGTGTACTACTGGACTACGACGATAGTTATGTACTACTGGACAGTATGAGTAGCTGTGTGCTACTGGTTGATTGCAACATAGTCTTGGAGACTGTGACAAACGATTTGAGCTACCGATGGCATGGTAGTAGCTGTGTGCTACTAGCTGATTGCGGAGTAGTAAGTGGACTACTAGATGAAGACATTGTGAAAGATACCTCCCTAGCTAAGAGGGAGTGTTGTTGTTTTGGTAGCTGCGGGAGGTACTTTCCCTCCTAAACGACCTTTGTTAGATGAGAAGAAGATTCTAGAAGCAAGAGAGCCATTGAATAGAGTGGAAATATCCCAGAAGAGAAGTTGACTCAGAAGAATAAAGAACAATGAAGTGACACCTTTTCAGAAGAGAAATCGACCTAGTAAAGAGGACAAGAAGACTATAAATAGGAGGCGCCTTGCCTCATTTGGACACACTCACTCACTCTCACATCCACTCAGAAGGAAGGCACAATTTTGAGGAAGGTGACGCAACAACTGTAGTGGTAGAGGTTATTCCTGTTCAGTCTTTGTGGTATCTCTCTCTCTTGCGCGCTACACTTGCTAAAGGTGCGCTACCACTGATGGTGCTGCTGTTGCAGCTGGGGTGGTATTTTTAGTTGTACTTTGAGCTAGCCTTTGTGCTAGGGTTTATCTGTCGGTTCATGATTGGACTTGATTTGTGAACAAAATCTATTTAAAGAAAGGTTGTTGGGTTTTTCTAAGGATAAATCTCTTGTGTCCTTTTGTCTCTTGTTTTTTCTGCTATTGCTCAGTACATGATATATAAGTTAATGTTAAAGAAGTAAAAGAACACTGGTAACTCTATTGGTCTGTAAATAAAGAAAATCTAACTAGAATGACCCTCAAAATTTGTGCCCATATTTGACTATACAGAATTGTCCTCAACTCTACGGATTCCACCTAGTAGAACACCTTGAAAATCATGCCAAACAATAACAAAAACGGATTCCTCTATTTTCGTGCCTTAACTCAGTTGTATGAACATCAATAAATGATGTACGACCCACCTTCAACTGCTGTACGGTACACTGCTATATTAAATGTTGAAAATCCTCTTGGAATGCATGCCAATCCCCTCTTGCTGCTGCTCTTTTTCCTCTAGCTGAAACTCTCTTGGTCTCTCTCAAAATATGAGTGACTCTTCACATTCCTCTCCAAGCTCTCCTAAAAGTGTGCCTCCCCCCTCTTCTCTCTTAAGCTCCTTTTATTACTCATTAATGAGTAATTACCCTAACTCGTGGTCTTTCAAAGAGATGAATGGTCAAGATTAGATCTTTCCCTCTTGAGATCAATGGTCATGACTTAATCGTTTGTTGAGTTCACTTAAATCACTTAAGTGACCTAAAAGTCATAAAGACACTTTTACCCATTAAATAATAAAAGGCTCAACCTGACTTTATAAAATCACTTTATAAAGTCACTTAAGAAAGAATTATGCTCGATCTCTTCTACATGCTGAGCGCCAACAATGAAAAAATACCTCCGAGCTACCAAAATCTAACAAGATTTATAGCAGGGCTTTGTTGGTATCGTTTGCAACGACCCTTCATCTTACACCAACATTTTGTTGGTAGATAACAACTATATTTCCATGATAGATTACAACTTTTGTTGACAACTAATTAATTGCTGGATGTATGAGGATATTCCAACTCTGTAGTTGTATTTGTGTGGATTTCATTTTGTGTATTTCAACTTTGTAGTTGTATTTGTGTGGAATTCATTTTGTGGGCACATAGGGATTAAGTTTTAGATCTGGCAAGATCAAGGGTTGAACCAATGTTGCACGAAGTGGGAGAGTTTTAGGAAGCGGGAGTGTCGGAAGTGTCATTTTCCAAAAATCCTCGGAAGTGGAGCATCCCTATATATATATATTGCGTTTATATTAAAAAACATGCAGAAAGACAAATTAACTACAGAATATTTGAAAACATGCATATTTGTACATCAATATAGATAGAAATGGCATCCATGATACATCAATGATTAATCATTCAAGCATCAACCATCTAGATTCTAGCAATTACAAACTTACAATCCAACATACAAATTTTTAAGCCATATTGATATAATAGAAAGTAGACCATGAACATATGAAATGAAATAAGATATCCAACAACTGTCAACAATAACATGAATCATGACCAAATAGTTATGTTTACAAAATAGGCCATCTACACTGAAGTATGAAGACTGAAAGGACCAAAACAATCAAGTTTAAAGTTTAAACCGAGCTAGTTGCTAAATACTATGAATCTATCATCTATAGACTATGACATATAAAGTAATTAAAAAGGAGAATCATCAAACAACTATCCCATCCTCCTTCCACGACCACGTTTATTGCGTGGGCCTCCACGTGGTGGTAGTGCATAAGTAGATGTAGAGGGTTGCGACAGAACTGAAGATGAAGCCCCTAGTGTTGTAGTTGGAATCTTGGACATGGTGACCACGACAGTGGATGGGGGTGGCATCTCAACATGATTATCATCATCCAAAATAAAACTCTCCAATTGCTTTAAAAGAAATACTCCATCCTCCAAATTATCCTCCTCCGAATTGTTGTCCCAACATTTCAAGTTTTTATCCATCTGTGCCTCCTCAAAGTAATGGGACAACAATCGCAAGTTGTAATGAACATAGACCAAGCTCTTTGCTCGATTTACATTCAACATGTTCCTTTTGACGCTATGGATGAAACTGTAGGTGCTCCAACACCTCTCTGCAGAAGAAGTATTCACCACCAGTGAAAGCACCCATGTTGCCAAACGTTGCAACTGTGGGGTAGCGCCGCCATGCATGTTCGACCACTCGAGAGAACTCAGATTCCTTCAATCTCTAATTGTATGGTTGGTCCCAAAGGCACCATTGTTAAGGATGTAATGGCTCAATTTTCTCCTTATGTTGTCACACTCCTCGTCTGGGACCTCTGGATCTTGGTGTGGTCTTTTCTTGGACCCACCACCAGGGGTTGGTGATGAAAGCCATGCTACATGATACTATTTAAGTGTGAGCACATATGCTAAGGCATGTAGTGGAATATTTAGCATTTCCCACCATTTTTTCACCTCTACACGAATATGATTATAGATGTTGACATCTCTAGGTTCAACAATGCCTTTAATCTGCCCTAGCATGCTATCCATTTGCTCATACAACTCCCCAATGATTGGCCGATCTGAATCTGCAAACTTGATCATGTGATAAATTGTCTTGGTGCATTGCAAAACGTGTCGAACCTGTGACCAAAACTGACTGTCAAGAACTGTCTCCTTCACTGCATTAGCACCTTCTCTATCACTTCTCAATTCATCCCACGCATCACTCATCACCATAACACCCAAATCTTTTCTCACCTTCAATAGGCGCCTAAAGGTGAGGTAATAACTAGCAAACCTAGTGTTTGCAATCTCAAGTAGCTGCAACCTGCAGTGCGTGTTGTAGAAGTAATTGACCCTTGTATGCTCAGTGATAAATTAGATGCGTTACTTCCCTCTCTTGTACAACTGATTAATCCATCCACATTCTCTATGCTTGACAATATCATGTATCAAAAGGTTCAAGGTGTGCACCAAACACCCATACCAAAAGATGTGTGGATGAACTCGCTCAATGATTTTACGTGCTCCCTTACAGTTTGTTGCATTATGAATGATTACTTGAATCACATTAGAAAGACCTACATCATTAATTGTTTTCAAGAGAAGATCTGAAATGTTTTGGAAAGATGCAATGATCGAAGAGGAGTCATGTGCTGCAAGAGACACTGAACCGGTAGCAAAAACACCAAGAACATTGATCAAATGATGGTTTCTAACATTTGTCCAACCATCCGATACAATGGATACCCCAAAGCCCCCCCATTCACTTGTAAAGCGTGTTAGATCTATTTGAAAATTTTCTTTTTCCTTGTCAAGTAACACAGCTCCAACTTTCTCATAGTTGGGGCTCTTGTATCCTTTGGGGCTTCGTTGATTGCCTTGACAAGATCATGCCAATAAGGGGAGCGAAGCACATTGAATGGGATATCGCAAGCATAGCGAAACCATACCACTTTTGCGTCGACCTCATCTCTACCTCCAATAACAAGGAAATCTGCTATTGTTCTTCTAGATCTAGAGGTTCCAGATTCATGAGGAGATGGAGATGTGTTGCCACCAGATCTAGATGAGGCATCAAATTGAAGCTTTTGTTTTTTAGCATACTGTTTTTGTGCAACTTCCTCTATCTTTATGTATTTTTCTCTCCGCTCCTTGGATATCTTAGGGCAAACTGAGATCCCAATGCCCCCCTTATTGTCATCACTCTCCATTACACCACAAAGATGCCTCCTCACATGGGTATATGAACTGGTATAAGGTTTTCCTTCACGACAGTCACGAGGACATAAAAATTTAATGCTTCAACCACCTCTCCCCTCCTCAAGTTTTGTCATAAATCTCCACAAGGGTCTCAATAAAGCTTTGGGTCCTTCATTGCCCTCTTCCTCCTCTTCAAACCTTTCACCAACTTCATATTGTGGGTCATCATGAGAATCACCACTATCCTCTTCTTCCCTTTGATGCCTTGTCCCCACCATGACCATGAGAACCAAAAAAGAAATGATAAACCAAAAGAAAACCATTTTCTTCAAGTTTTAGATGAAAAACCTGCAATAAAATGAGGGAGAAGAAGGAATGGGAAAGAGGAGAGGAGGAAAAAACATAAAGAAAGTTAACCCAAGGAAATGAGGGAGTTGGGGTTTGGGCTTACCTCTTTAGCTCTTGAAACTTGAAAGTTGAAACCTTAGGAAGATGGTTGCCTTTGTTCTCTTCTCCAAGCTCCTCTTTGCTCACTCTTTCAAGCTCTCCTTTGCTTTCTCCTCCAAGCTCTTGTTGATTTTTCAATAAGTTAGGTTAAGCATGAAGTTCATACCATTTTTATCATATAATCATAACCATAAATGTTGCAACAACCAAGATCACAAGAAGAAGCACCATGCACAAGAACACAAGAAGTATCTTGGGAAACCCTTCTCAACAAGGGAAGAAAACCCAGCCAAATCCTTTGCTATATTCTTCAAGAGAAGGGCCTTCACCACCAAGATAAACCCTAACACACAAGAGGGTGCTCAAACCCTAGAACTCTAGCGCCCAAGAGATGTGCACACCTTTTCCCAAGTAGATGTACTTGCTGAAATTTCCAAACTCACTTGAAAGATATGATTCCACAATGGGGAATCTTCCTTTACTTATATTAGACTTGTCCTATCAACATAAGTGTCTATTGGCTCAATAGGGTTGACCTCTCTAAGTCACAATATAATAATAATAATTATTATTATAATTAATATTAACCAGATTATTTATCTTTTACATTTATTATTAATCACATTAAGGTGGGGTCGACCTGTACCCTTTACATAACAATTAGGGTTACAAGCAGGTCTGACTCTTGAACAATATATAGCAAAGGTTCTGATACACCCACTAGTGCTCATCCACTAGGGGCACATCCATAGGGATGTCATATCTTTGGTTCACTGCATTACACAGAAGAACTAGATCTTCACACGTTCACCTGTGCTCGTCCACTCTACAGATCTTCTTTCCCACTGCCTCATATAGGAGAATCATCTGGAGTCTTCTCGTCAACTCTGTTGCTCAGAGGAGGCTAATACATCATCTTCATTTCTGTTCACATGACGATGCACCTAGCACTTTGGGATTTCACACGTTCACCTTGTACTCAACCACATGCACGTCTAACTCAACATATCGCCTTTCCCACTGGATAATCATCTGGAGTTTTTCTCAACTCTCTAAATGGAGGATGTCATCTCTACGTTACTAGCTCTGTCTCAGGCAGGAACCACATACCCTTCTTAGGGGCTTTCTCTCAGGTTTGTAAGCTGAGAGAAAGACTCACATAGCTGCAATGATCCACATCTCACAGGTTTGTAAGGTAGAGAATGTCTCACATAGCTGCAATCATCAACACTCCCTCTCAGCTAGGGAGGCATTCTTCATCATGCCAAGTCTCACACGGATGTATTTTGAATTTTTTCTTGGCTGGAGTCATCAATACTTCCTCTCAATGAGGAAGGCGTTCTTCACCAAATTTGTTTGGTGTAGATGTCTGCAATCTGCTCAGGTGTAGGAAGGTATTGCAAGTGTACGATTTTCCTCTGCATTATATCTTTGATATAAGATATTTCATCTTATCGTTTTTCGATCCATCAGGAAACATTGGGTTCTTAAGGAGCTTTACACACGACTCTTGGTTATCATCATAGGATACATCTTATGGTCAAGTAAATCTGTCAGAAGCTTGTGAAGCTACATTGCTTTGTACGCTCGATGCTATATACTCTGCCTTTGTGGTTCTCAAGACCATAGAGTTTTGTTTCCTGTTGCATCAGGAAGCCATGGCAAACTTCATGGTAGAAAATCAATCGGATGTGCTCTTTCGGTCCACTATACTTTCTGCTCAATCTGAATCGGCATATCCTGCAACTTCAAGTTCACACTGGAGGCATATCTCCGACCATATCCAACTGTGCCTCGAATATATCTCAATACATGTTTTGTTGTTGCCTAGTGAGTCTGTCTCGGTTGACTCATGAAATGACTAAGCACATTCACTGCATGGCATGAATCAAGTCTGGTGTTAACCCGATACATCAGTGATCCAATCAACTATGGATCAGTCTTGTCTGAATCATCATCAATCTTCTTCTTTAAATCCATCATGGTGGATTTGCATTCTATCATACTAAACTTCTTTAATATTCCCACTGTATATTTATCTTGAGTCAGGAACATCTCATCGGTCCTCTGTCATACTTCTTGTCCCAAGAAGTAGTGCATCATACTCAGATCCTTCATAAAAAATCAGAAGTCAATGCTTGCTTGTTTTCAACAACTTTCTGAATAAGTCATAAAAATTAGGCTCTTGTCACCAGCACTGTAATAATATAGGTTTGGATCAACAATACTCTTGTTGAAACCCAAACTCATCAAGAATCCATCCATCTTATATAGTTTCCAACTCATGGATGATAGTACGGATTGAAGTGTATCGGACTTACTGGATCAAGTGTCTCATCATAGACAACTTCCTCTGTTTGTGAGAATCTTTTGACTATAGATATCGCTTTGTATTTCTCGACACTTCCATTAGCTGCATGTTTGATCTTATAGATCTACTTGGAAGTTACCATAGACTTCCCTTCTGTTCTCTGAACAATATCTTGAACATCATTCTTTTAAGATATACTGGTATTTTTTTGTTATGGCATCTTGCCATACCGATTCTCTTGTTGCTTCTTCAAGACAAAGAGGTTCAAAATCAATGAAGTGGCTTGTGACTAAAGGATAGCTCGGAAATCTCTTTTGCTTTCTCGGGATGTGCCTTGAGGGGCTTGTACCTCTTGCAGAGTGAGCCTAGACAGGCTTTTATGCCCTACTGCAATATCTCTGGACATATCAACTGGAGCAAATGGATCAACTAGAATAATGTGTGTCTCCCTTTGAAATGCTGAAGGGGGAGAAGGTATTGTCTCACTGTTAATCTCCGTCTAAGATTCTTTGGATCTTTGAAAGGCTATCTCTTATTCAAGGACAACATCTCTGCTTGTCTCAATCTTTCTCTGACCAGGGATGTAGATCTGGAATGTCTTCGAAGATTCACTGTTTTATCCCATAAATGTATACTTTCTCCCTGAAGGGTCTAGCTTGGACTTCTTCTCTTTGGGCACATGAAAATACACTGGGCACCCAAATATCGTGAAGTGTTCAATCTCAGGCTTCACTCCAATGAAGGTTTCTTCGGGAGTTATGTTTTTCAAAGTCTGATGAAGACTCTTGTTCTGAGCATATACTGTGTCATGCATGCTTTTGCCCATGGAATCATAGAAGGATTCTGATCATGCATTATTGTATTGGTTGTCTCAATGATGGTTCTATTCTTCCTCTTTCTCAAATAGTTTTGACTCTCTCTGAGTCAAGTGACAGAAGGATGAGCATCTTCCTTTGTTCTTAACTTGTCTGGAACAAGAAAACAAGAGGAACCAAAAACAAGAATATCTCCTAAAGGAGAATAATGGGTACATCTCTAGAATCAAAACAATTTAAGGATTGTTGTCACAGCTACAACACCTACTTGTAATGTAGTAAACTTTAGAAATATAGGTTAGAGGAATGACAATTACAACAATCACACCTGAAGTCTTCACTTCCAGTGTGTTGTTCCTCTGAATGCACTGAGATCCCTCTGGATCCAAGACTTCAACAAAAGGTTCCTTTGTCCTGCAATTACCCTCATGACAATAATACAAATAATAAATATACAAGTGCATACCTGAGGGTGTTGATATGATTTCTCTAATGGCACATGGTTGATCTCTGTCCTTTGACATCTTTATGAAGGAGGTGGTCACAGTGGCACCTTTTTGTATAACCCATAATAAGTCTTCCTTAGAAGTCTTGTCTTCCAGGAACTTGAAGTTGCTTGATTCATCAAACTTATTTTCCAACATAGTTTTGTTCATCATAATTTTAGATTCTTCACAACCCTTTGTCAACTGGGCTAGAAAACCTAACGACTAGGCTAGGCTAGCACTTTTAGATTTTGTTGGACTTACGACTGCCAACAATAAGCCTTTGAAAGATAGGAGAACACTGGTGAGTTGAAGAGTTCCTTCAATGAGTTGCAGAGATCCTAATTCTGAAATTTCTGCAGAAATTGGTGAAACCCTAGAAACTCTCGGCCCAAAATTTCAAAATGCTCGAAATTTCACTCTACAGATCTTCTTTCCCACTGCCTCACACAGAAGAATCATCTGGAGTCTTCTCGTCAACTCTGCTGCTTAGAGTAGGCTAATACATCATCTTCATTTCTGTTCACATGACGATGCACCCAACACTTTGACTTCAAGGAAATGTATTTGTTTTAAAGCTTGGTATTGATAATTGTTTCTCTCCCTACTTTGTGTGGGTTAACACTTGGTGCTTATGGAGATGTGGTCTGCAACAATCTTCTTTCAAATGTCCTCTACGATTGCAGTAATTGCAAAAAGGGGTATTCTTCATTAGTGCAAATGGTTTGTTTATCCTTCAACTATTGGAGTCATTCTTCTGCTACTTGGTCCCGTTGAAGCACATCTTCAATGTGTCATATTTAACCGTGGTCTTCTTCCCTTGATTGGAATTAGTTAGTGGCGCTGTTCAATTGAGATATAACTATTCTCCGCCTTTGCTAACTTGAACTTGTGTTGTGCATCTTCAAGAGTGCAGATGTCGAACATCTCAAGCTCCTTTTTGATGTGAGCAACTCGCCAGTGAACTTGGTGACAAACTTCGATTCTTTGTCCATTACTCTTAAGCTGAATTGTATTATTGTTGGATTTTTGGATACAAGCATCTATCATTTGCTTGAACTTGTTTCGTAGGTGCTACTGTTGCTGTTTTTGCTCCTTTGAGTAGTTGATGGGATAGAATTTGTTTGTCCTCGACAACGATTTTGAACTCATCCCATGTTATCTCCGGAGTGACTCCTAGTGTTTGATTGTCTAGACAAATTCTCCCACACAACAAAGCCTCTCCGCATATGCACAACTTTGTGAAGGAAACTTGTCTTCATCTATGTATGAATTGGGCTTTCTTAGCAAGTTGTCGAGTTGCAAAGCCTCCATTTGAATGTCATAGGGTGAAATTTCCGCCTTGGTTTTGTCTTTGAAAGAGAACCCCAAACTGGGAAATAGAAGAATAGTGATGCTTGATTTTAGACGGGAATGGCTTGTGGGGCTTCTCAAAGGATTACTTGTCCGCAGTGCTGTGATAAAGGCTGTTAAAGTCTGCATCAACAGATTGATATGGGTCATTTTCTATTGAGATTGATAATTTATCCTTCAAGCATCTCCATGTGGCTCTACAAGTCGTAATCCATTTCCTTATTTTTCTGAAAGTGAGCATTCTAAACTCTGTACAAATTCATGCAATTACATGCAAAACAATGATGTAATACCAATGTGGTTCATAAGGGAGTGCACTAGCAAAATTGGTGCAACCTCAGTGCAACTACAATGACCTCGAATTAACATACACAATCTATAAATTATGGCGTGACTGAAAAGTTAGGAAACTCAGAAAGAAATCAAACATTCATCATACAATCATGGCGCAATAATATTTAGGTGGAAATCAACTCCTAATTCTCATTAATGAAATAAATTTGCACAAGAAGGATATGAAGAACATGGGGCCTTAAAGAGCAATTAATTGTCCAATTAACCCCTTTACATTGCCCTGACATGGTATAGATAATCCAAGCAAGTAAAGACAAAGCATTCATGTCTGTCCATATTCTTCATTTGACATAATCTAAGTAAGTGAAGACAAAGCATTCATATCTGTTCATGTTCTTCATTTTACAATAATTTGTAGGAATTTGGGGAAGAGGAAGAGACAGAGCTGGAAGACAATCCATTGTTACTGTTGGTATTCTGCGCATGTTGATATGCTGAGTTGTTTAACTTCGATACCATGTTCATGCTGTTTGGGTTTGTGTGTGCCACAAAAGTTATTGTTCTAGGTTGCACGACAAATATTAGTGTGAGCAAACTTTCCGCCTACTCAACTGGTCATAGTGTTAGGTCTGTGTGACAAGGAATTCTAGTTTGCTCACAACATTGCACTATTCATCACTTTGATCCACTTCAAAGGTTGACAACCGCAATGTGCATTCTGCGCTATTCTACATCTCTGGGACATTGTTCTAATCTGAGTGCCCATACTTAGACAATTTCCGCTTAGACCTCTGTTTAACGTGACTCCATCAATCATGGACTTAGCCTATATCTAGACACTTCCAGGATCAGACACCTGTCCAAACTCTTCTGGGATAAAGCACCTGGCTAGGGGATCTTGGGTATGGTCCAGAACTGAGGAAGAAAACTGAGGGATCACTCCACAAATAGCTCTACCTTTACTTTCTTTATGTTAGGTACTGACATATTAATCTATTTGGAATAAGGCTTTTCCGTAACTCATATCATAACATAAATTCATTGGAATACTTGGCTGTCCCCCTGGTTCCACTTGGGCCATGAATCAAACTGCATCTCATTTGATTGCAACTGACATTGTTGCAGTGAAAATAATCTTTGATTGCTTTGCTTATTCCAATAGTTGTTTATAGGAATGTTACTTTTATCATGTTGGCAAATATATCACTGAGGGCCTGGAATATAGCTTATCGGAAATTTCGGGGAAAATATCAGAAATTCATTGAAAAAAATCGGAAAATATTGGCAAAAATTCAGAAAATGTCGGCAAATACCAGAAAATATCGGCAAAATATCGCTTTTGAATATATTGTGATATATTAAGGAAATATTATTGCTGCCTTGAAAATCTCGCGATATTGCCAATATTATCACGATAAATGCAACTATGATTTTAGTGCTCTTCCCTTGTAGTATTTGTTGTCATGATTGAGCAAATTCACAATCATCTCATACATATTTAGAGGTCATATGATAGAATTTACTGGACAAGTAGCTATTATAGATGTATTACATCCAAATGAATGGAGAAAGTAAAACAAGACGTCTGCTGACTGGTATGGAAGTTGACAATTTCTGAAGTACTACTCTTACCCTTTAATATTCAGAGAATATAATATGGCTGTAGCTTGAGATAGTAAGGTACAATTTTTTGTATGAGCTAAACTCCATATTTCCTGAGCTCATTCACTCTCTAAGGTTGATTTCCAGCAGTTTAAAGATCATATTGTTTAGATTAATAGTCAAATGAATAGATTAGTTGTTTCAAAAGCTGTGTTGGTACTAATTGTCAGGCTTGTGAATATAGTTCACAGTTTTCTGCCTGCCTTCACTGCAGAACTATTATAAGGATGGACATGAGCTGAAGTTTTTTGTGAATATCCTGTTTCCTCTGTCTATTGCAGCTTGGAAATTATGGAGCAATTCTGTCAGAGGAAGAGCTTGAGACACATACCATTGCTGCTTGGAAAGGTCAAAAAATGTTTATTAAGAGACAATCTGATCAGTCTACGCCATCATTTCAAAGACCTCTTGTATATGTAAGTAAATGGGTTGATGCATGTAAATTCCGCTTGGATTGTATTCCTTTTCCAATTCTCTGTTTTATTATTGTATTCCTTTCAATAGGTTAAATTGCAAATAAATTCATTCGTATAGAAATTTGAGGAGTGACAGCAATATTCTTGGTGGTTTCCAGCGAATCAATATCCTGATCACAATATACTATAGCTGGTGGTATTGTCTTTTATAGTTTTATTTCTATTCCTTGATTTAAGACATTCTATAGAGTGCATAGTAACTTTTTTGGTTAGTTCATAGACTGATTTGACATCTATAAGTATTTTAAATATAATTGTTTTGACTTTTGGGCAGGTTGTTGTCTCATATATGTTTAGCGTATAACAATATTCATATGCTAATAAAGTTATGGCATACTTTAGGTTAATATAATAAAGTGATTCAAGTTAATTCACATGTCATAAAAGTCATAAATAGAGTTAAGTTCTGTCTTAATAAGAATTTGGTTGCTAAGTTAAGTCACATGTCTTAAAAGTCATAAATAGAGTTAAGTTATGTCTTAATAATAAGGTGGTTGTATAGGAGTTGTGGTATGGGGTGTTGTGTTAATGATGGTAATCTTTACTTATGGTTATTTGACATTATGCCCAAGTGCCCTCATTATTGTATTACTAGGTTATGGTTTAGTATTTAACCTAGGAAACATTATTTTATATTATTCTAGGTGGCTAATGCTGACCTAGGCATTTGTGGGTCCATAACCCTCTTAGGGGGGAAGGTGTCCCTACCTCTTAAATTGTGTATAAGTACACAACTCATGACCAACTTGTCTAATGCATGCATATACCCATTTTGTACCTTTGGATTTGTGTGTGGTTTTCTCCTAACCCCACCCCCATGTGTTGGTTGGGCCAACCAAGATGGAATAATATTTGGGTGTAAGGACATATGCTAGAGCATGGAGTGGAACATTCAGGTTATCCCACCTTTCGACCACATGTTTATGTATATGATCATACAAGATCACATCTTGGCTCAACAATGTCTTTGATTTGGCCTAGCATGCTGTCTATTTGTTCATACACCTCCCCAATGACCAACTAATTTGTATCTGTTCATACTATAAATGGACTTGGTGAACTACAAAACATACCTAACTTGTTGCCAAAACTGATAATCAAGCACTATATCCTCCTCATGAAATTCATGTCTATTAGATGTGGATACAACCCTGTCTTTCAAACCTTGACGTGAAACACTTGAGACCATACTAGCCAATGCCTCTCATACCTTCAAAAGGCACCTGAATGCGAGGTAATAGCTAGCAAATCTGGTGTTTGCAATCCTTAGTAGCTCCAAGTTAGAGTGATCGCAGAAAATAAGGTGGGCCATGGTATGATTGACAATAATTTTTATCATTTTCGTCATTCTTGTATAATGCACTGTTGCATCTATAATCACAGTCCTTCATCTTAACAATATCATGCATCAAGAGCTTCGATTTGTGAACCAAACACCCGAACCAAAATATGTTAGGGTACATATCCTCGATGATTGCTCTTGCTGCCATACAATTAACAACATTATCAGTGATGACTTGAATGCCATTGTATGATTCAATCTCTTGAATGATTTTAATTAAAGGTTTTGCAATATTAATACTAGTCTTGTAATGATCTGAGTAATCATGGGCTGAAAGGAAGACCACACCACTAGCATACACACCAAGAATATTTATCAATGGGCTGAAAGGAAGACCACACCACTAGCATACACACCAAGAATATTTATCAATGGCCTGCATTTAACATTTGTCTAACAATCACAAATACGATGGATACCATATTTGTTCCAATCATTTGTAAATTGTCCCATAACACTTTTGGATTTCACCTCTTTCCTTGTCAAGTCCCTTGGTTCTAGCTTTGTCATACACGAGCCTTCTGTATCCTTTAGGGGCACCATTGATGGCTTGAGCCTTGTACCATTTCATGCCAATAGGGTGAGCGAAGACCATTGAATGGTACACCACATGTAGACATAAACTTGAAATTTTTTGCATCCACGTCATCCCTACAACCTTGGTCAAGGAAGTCGGATATTGTGCTACACCTTGAATGAACATGCGAGAATCCACTAGCATGAGGGATTGGGGATTGACCACTAAACATTCTTTGTGAGCCTGAGGTTTGACTCTCAGATTCAACCCTTGATTTTTTGGATTTGTTTTGTATGGCCTCCACTTCGTTCTTGTATTTGTTTCCATCTTTGATTGGCACATGCTCACAGGTTTTGAGTCCTATAGTCTTACCTTCATCCCATGGCATAGTCCCACGAGGATGCTTTCTCACATGGGTATATGAAGCTTTGTAAGTTGTATGACAATGGGAGCATATAAATTTTGTGGTTCCACCCTCTTTTCGTACCCCAAGCTTTATCACATACTTCCACAAGGGTGTTGTGCTCTCTTTGGCTTTTAGTCCATCATTATTGTCATTGTCATTGTCATTATCATCTTTCCCTTCCAGTTCTTCCTCCTTTCCATGGTATATGTTGCATACTTTTGGTTCTTCTTCATCATCACCGATATTTTGACGTAGCAAGACAACCATCATAATAAAAAATGGAACCAAAATTATATACCACATTAACATACCCATCATGCTTGTTGAATCTTGAGAATAACTTGTTGCCTGCAATAGAATGATGGAGGAGAAATGGGAAAGAGTAGGAGAAGAGAACATTCAATCATTCAACATAGTAAATATACTTGTTTACAACACCTGGAAAAAATTTGAAAACAAACAAGAGTGGGCTTTATAGCCTACCTCTTCAGCTCTCCAGTGGTGGTTGATTGTAATTACGACAACCTTCAATCTCCCTTCCAAGCTCTCACAAATGGCAGCCTTCAATATTCCTTCTAAGCTCTCACAAATCTACTCCTCAACAACTAGCAAACAACCCATTCAAAACCCTAGCAAAAATGAGTGAAATGAGAAATATAATGAAATCAAATGGAGTGAGTGAGTGTTTTAATCCACCCAAGAACCCTAGCCATGCCGAAACCAAGCTTTTGGAACCTTGTCTTGGTTCCCACAAGAAAAAAAAGAATCCAATTTCTCTCTTGTTTGGGAGTGCTAAAGGAGTGTTGTTTTAACTCTCAGGAGCATCCCATAGTGCTTAAGGAGCGACGCTCCCTAAACTCTCCTTGAATGGTTAGGAAGCGCGTTCCCAAAAGACATGCCTAGAAAGGGAGTGTTTAGGAAGCGCTCTCCCTAGAGCGCTTCTTGAATGCTCCCTCTGGGAGTATGCTTTGAGAGTGAAGTGTTTGGGTGGTGGGTACTTCCTCGCAACATATAGCTTCCTACAACTGAGCATGTCTTGTTGAGGCATTATATTTATCTAGCGACAAGGGTTTGACTCAGTTCTTGATTTGTTATTGAACACTGACAACGTTCTTTTGTAGTGTGTTCATCATACTTTGAAGTTCTTTGACCTAGTTGTGTAACCTGAAACCTTGATTCTCATTCATATAATACTTTCTTCCTACCTTCGGGTTAGAACTTAAAAGCTTTGAGTTGATTTTCCATGTCATTGTTGTCTATTTGCCTATATGATCCTCAACCTTCTCTTATTAATTGTGAATTACCTTGCTTGTAAGATGAGATTTCAAAGCTGTATAGTTTATAATTTCTTCCTTGCCAATATATTCCATGAATTGTTCTTCTATATTGGTGACACAAGTGCCTAGTTGAAACAAGCATTTGGTGCTTAATACCATATACATTCCATCAAGCGATAAAGCATAGAACCCTATTTTTAGTTCCGAATTTTGTATTGTATTGAAATTTGATGGCATCTTCCCACCTCTTTGACTTCTTGTTCATTAGCTATTAGAACCCTGACATCTTTGGTTGTTAGGATATTTAGACACTTGAGAGTTAATTAACATCAACTTGGTCTAATGTGTTTTTATGTAAAAATGTGTTTCCTTAGTGTGTTTCTTTAGTATGCATTTGTAGTTATGTAATCCAATGGTCACGATATGTTCTAGACATAGAGTGATCTGACGACTCATATTCTCCTCGATCTTAACAATTGTATAGATTTGTGGCTTAACACCCGATTGGTCCATGATCTCTATTTAAAGAGCACGGAGGGTCATTCGTTGATGATCGATTGTGAGAAACTCTCTTGTAAAATATTGTTCTTTTGCATTAATATATTGCCTCAAGTGGCCACGTTGTGATGCAGGAGCATAGACTCTAAAAAACAAACATGGTTAATGGGACGTTAGGAAGTTTTAGACTTTTCTAAGAGGGTGGGTTCTCAGAATTATAATTTTGATCATTTCTTGTGTTTTCATGAGTTCTAGAAAATAAGCTAAGATAAGTAGATGTGATCCTCATAGAGATAAGATTGGTTAGTTGAGATTGTAAATGAATCTGTCTTGTTGGGCAGAATTCGAGGGATAGGAAGATCTTAGGGATTGTTGGAGTGATTTTAGGATCAGTTAGCAAGTTTTTGGATCTAAACAAATTCTGTTTTATTTTCTAAGATACAGACATTGTAAAAAAAACCCTACAAAAAAAGAGAGGATAGAGGCAATAGGAGTCAGAGAGCGGGTGCGAGAGCATGCCCATATTGTGTAATCAGGCCATGAAATTCTGAGTATTTAAATTTGATTAATGAGAGCATTTTATATGTATCTGGGCTTGTGAATATCTCTTTCTATGTATTGATTATGAAGTTGATTGTCTCTATTGAATGTGAATGACAGTCTGCCAGAAAACATAAAGTTGTTTACTTGTGAATTTGTATGTAACTCCTGTATCGAAATATGAGTACAAAGGTTTTGATAATTGGGTAACTTTCTGACAGTAAGCAACTACAAGAATATGCGATTGCTATGAAGGATTTGGAATGCACTTCTAAAGACTGAGTTGATGTGATTGTTAATGACTCGAGTGTCCTTATGTTATGAGTGAGGGTCCTTATGTTATGAGATCTCAGGTGAAAGAAATTGTATTCATTGTATTGAAATGGCATGGGTTAACAATTACTCTGTATTTGTGTGTTAATTTCCAGTTGATGAGTTTGAACTCCGTTTGAAGGTCGGATTGATGTGATGAGAATAGAAATTCTCTGTGTTGTAGTCATGTTGACACTCTGCATTGAGTATGTTAGCTTTTTAGCTCGGGAGGTACTCCGCATGTTTTGTCTTGTATGCAGATGTTACCTTAATGTTTACACTACCAGGCACTTAACTTTGTAATAGTTTTTATAAAGTTCTTTTAAGTGGTTCTTTTATTAAAGTGACTTTTTAATAAAGTGTACCTTCTATTTTTAAAGTGACATTATTTCATAAAAGCACTTATGTAATAAAGTGAAATCACTTTAATATTTCAAGTGGTTCATTTTGGAGGGAATGGATCATGACCCTTGATCTTGAAAAGGTCAAGATCTAATCTTGGCCTTTGGATTTAGGGTTGGGGAAGGTGATATTTTGCTGCTGTTTTGTACTTTCCTGAAGCTGATTATATCTCTCTCTCTCTCTCATTGGGTTTCCCCACATTGGGGTTTTCCCTGGCATTTGCCTAAATTTTTGAGTGTTATGGGTTGTTGTCCAAAGTGTTATTTCCGCTGCTATTTTGCTTAGCAATGTGTATTTCTGCCTATGGTAATTTCTGAATGTGGGTTTATGCATTTACGAAGTTTATGAAAACAATTATCTTTAGGTTGCTAAGTGTATGACATAAATTTCATTTGCTGATTTTTGTCATTAAAAATCTACATGGTATCAGAGCTTTGTCTCTGACAGTGGGCAGTGTGATTTTTGGGCAAAAGGGTGTGATTGTTTTCCTTGACTTGTGATAGGGAATATGGCTGCAAGCATTAGATATGAGGATTGTTTGGATGGCATTTCCAACTATTTGTAGTGGAAGGTCCTGTTGTCAGCTGTTCTCAAGGAGAACAAGATTTATAACTATGTCAACTCTGTTGTGGCAGCTCTCGCGCAGATCCTGTTGCTTTGGACTTGCATGAGACCAAGGAAGCCAAAGCTCAGAGGATTATTTTGGATGGGGTGAAGGATCACCTTATTCCACACTTGGCTGAGAAAAACACTGCCAAGGAGATGTGGGATGCACTTAAAAGCTTGTTTGAGGCGAAGAACGAGAATCGGAAGATGGCCTTGAAGGCCAAGTTGCATGATACCAAGATGGGGAAGGAGGAGAGTGTCTCCTCTTATCTTACCCAGGTGGCTCAAGTAAAAGATGAGTTGGCAGCTGTTGGAGAGGTCATTATGGATTCYGAGTTGGTGAGAATAGCCTTAAATGGCTTCACCAAAGAATGGGAAGTCTTCGTGAAGTGT
Source organism: Picea engelmannii (assembly GCA_009831015.1). Taxonomy (NCBI): domain Eukaryota; kingdom Viridiplantae; phylum Streptophyta; class Pinopsida; order Pinales; family Pinaceae; genus Picea; species Picea engelmannii. The sequence goes on along the minus strand of ML784161.1, from coordinate 230,776 downwards.
GTGGTGGGACATGAGCATCTACCAGATTGGAGCAGACTGTGGAATGATTTCACTCAGGAGGAGATCCGAGAAAGATCTCAGAAYAGTGAACAGAAGACAGASAAAGTTGATGAGAATGTTGCTCTTGCGGAAAAGAGCAAGAAGAAAGGAAGTTCCGGAAGGGACTTGAGTAAAGTCAGATGYTATTGTTGTAACCAGTTGGGGCACCTTGTCTCTCATTGTCCTGAGAGGAAGAAGAAGAAGAAGGAACCAGAAGGGCTTGAGACAGTTGCTACAACAACCATGGAGGACTTTGCTTCAAAGTTCAATAGGGAATTTTCTTTGGTGACCCTAGTTTCTAGTGTCGGCAACGAAGGATTTGGAGGTGTTATCAGATGGATTGTGGATAGCGGAGCCTCTAGCCACATGAAGGGAATCTGGAGAGTATTCCTAGATTTCACAGAGATTGGTCCTAGCCGACAAGTGGTAAATGAAGGTGGTATGGCGAAAGCTGTACGTGGAGTTGGGAATGTTAGATTCCAACTCGAGTTTGGGGGACTCTTGGAGCTTGATGGAGTTCTCTTTGTTCCAGGGTCGAGGGTTAACTTGCTCTCAGTGTCAGCCTTGGAGGATGTAGGATATTGCGTATTGTTCAAGAGGGAACATGTCTTTATCTATAGGCAGGGAGTGGACCTGGTAGAGCTGCAATTGATCGGTAACCGGGTGGACAGGTTGTACATGTTGAGAGGACAACCTTCGATGTATGATTCAACGTCGGATGAGGAGCGTGAGGAGGCTTCTAAGACTGCGGTGGCGCCAAGATTTCAGTCTTGCATTCTGAGAGAAGAGAGCGAGTCTCTTCTGAGCACTAGCAGGAGGCTTAGCCAGGTTGATCGAACCAATGCTCAAGATGAAGTGAGCTCAGGGTTCTAGGATGTTGCCAGGAGAAGATCTTCTAGTTCGAGTACTTTGCAGATATTGAGGATGGCTCCAGGTTTAGAGGGAGCTCCTACAGAGCACAGTGTGATGGGACCAGATGATGGAGATGGCAGCGAGTACATCCCCCTCGCCAAGAGGGAGTGTTAACTTTTTAGCTTGTGAGGTACTTCGAATGTTTTGTCTTGTATGCAGATGTTACCTTAATGTTTACACTATCAGGCACTTAACTTTGTAATAGTTTTTATAAAGTTGTTTTAAGTGGTTCTTTTATTAAAGTGACTTTTTAATAAAGTGTACCTTCTATTTTTAAAGTGACTTTATTTCATTAAAGCACTTATGTAATAAAGTGAAATCACTTTAATATTTCAAGTGATTCATTTTGGAGGGAATGGATCATGACCCTTGATTTTGAAAAATGCAAGATCTAATCTTGGCCTTTGGATTTAGTGTTGGAGAAGGTGAAAAGACACTTTGGGGGGGAAATGTTATTTTCAGATTATAAAAGAATGTATTGGGTAGTGTGCAAGACATGTCGAATGTTGAGAAGACATCGGGAGGAGATTGAGAGAGATTTTCTGAGTATGCTTGAGAGAGGAAAGTGAGCAGCAAAGAGGGACATTTTCCAAGGAAGGAGGGCACAAATCCCGAGAAAATTTTTCTGTGCGTTTTTGGGCCGAATTAATTTTTTCTGCTGTGGGAGGCCGTACGATTCCGCACGGTCCGTACAGATTTGGCATGGAAATTGAGGCATTTTGGGCACAATTTTCGAGGCAGATTTTAGAATTTTGGTGGCTGTTTTTGGGCCGTACGAAACAGTCAGTACAGCTGACTGTGGGCACACAAATAAAAGTACAGAGCAGGGCATACAACAATACTGTTTTGGCACGAAAAACGAGGCAGATTTCTGTGGGACTGTTTTGGTGCTGTGAGGTATTTTCCTTGGCTGGAAATGTGATATTTTGTTGCTGTTTTGTACTTTCCTGAAGTTGAATATATATCTCTCTCTCTCTCATTGGGTTTCCCCACATTGGGGTTTTCCCTGGCATTTGCCTAAATTTCTGAGTGTTATGGGTTGCTGTCCACTGTTATTTCCGCTGCTATTTTGCTTAGCGATGTGTATTTCTGCTTATGGTAATTTCTGAATGTGGGTTTATGGATTTACGAAGTTTATGAAGACAATTATCTCTAGGTTGGTAAGTGTATGACAGAAATTTCATTTGCTGATTTTTATCATTAAAAATCTACAGAGTAACTGTGTAAATTCAATGTTAGAGTGAGTTGAGGGTTAAGCGTTGAAAATAAAAACCCAGTAGTAGATTGTGACAAGGTATGGGAAATCACCATCTGTTTGAAATGATCCAGAATGCTGTGAAGTAATCGCTGGTTGTCTTCGAAACCAAAACCTCTGTTCATTAGCAATACTATGGAAAACTATGCATCAATGGGTTGGAGAGCTAGAAAATGTGTTGAAGGTACAGGAGAATGACTCAATTTATAATAGAGTCAACAAAGTCCAATTCTTAACGAATAGCGATCTAGTGGAGGATTGTATAGATCGATGATAGTAAATTCTCCCAGCTTGAACATTAGATATAGACAGAGTATTATATGTGTATGGGAATCACATTCCACAAGAGGGTATCAAAAGTTTACAACGCTTGAGAGATGCTCATGAGGGAAGCATTTATAACTATTTCTTCTAGTCATAAAGTATGCCTTGCTCATGGTTATGAACACAACATTGTAGGGATTCTCCATTTGGAGTGATGTGCATAATATAAACCCAGAAATCGGGAGATCCAATAGTACTTTGGTGTTCCAGTAGTTACTATTGATTCCTGTAACAGTTATCCAGATCTGGTTACAAGATTTGAACAGAGAAGGTAAGCACTTGAGGGTGAGAGTAGTACCTCAATGCTCCAAGCTAAAAGCTCTGAGATTATGGGTTATTAGATTCTATAGTTTACCTTTTGTGTTAGTGAAATCATGGTTCAGATTTTATGAGGTGAATGAATCTAAATGTGTTCATTAATGAAGAGTCTGTGAATGTTTTTTTAAATGATATCAATGTATACAGTTTGTGTTTTAAACTATAGTGGTGTATGGGTTAACACTCGAGAGGAGGACTTGACAGTCCAAGAGAAAAATACGGTTTTCTGTTCATAGTTGCAGGAAATTTAATTTTCTGTAGCTAGCAGAGCCGAGGAGAAGATTTGGATAAGTGATGATTGCTGGTAACATGAACAGCCTACTGGCATTAGTTCATTTCACGTTGCCTGTGGTTGTGGATTGTTTCCCTCTTAGAGGGATTTAACCAGTGTTGCAAACATCGACATCGACAAAATATTGCCGAGGGTTCGAAAATGAAAATATTGGAAACATCGGGGAAAATATCGGAAAATGTCGTAAGAATAAAAAACAATGTTGTAAGAATGAAAATATCGGAAAATATCCCCGACCCTGATTTTGAAGATAATATTGCCGATACTGGTGTTATGATCCTTGATCTATTTGTGTGAGTGGTTATTAAAGGTGTTCGTCTTGTGTGGGAATACCTTGTTTTGTCAAACATGGTATTACAACTCTTTTGAAGGCCCACTTCTGTTGTAGATCAAGATTCAAACCTGTGTTGCTGCATTTCTGGGTTTTGCTATTTCTGTGCATTTATGGGCTGAGTGGACTGTTCCATTTAGTTCGGAGCGTTTCTTTCAGTTGGAAGCACTTTTCGTTTTAATCTTAAAGGTTTTCGATTACCCAAGATACGAACATTTTTGTCAGATCCGGAAGTATAAACTTTGAAATAGCCTTTTAAATTTATTTTTTACGAAGTTAATATTTCGGTTTTCTGTTTTTTATTGTCGATTGGCTACTCTTTTCGGTTTGCGTATGCTCTGTGTCGTGCGTTCTATGTGATCTCGCCAAATCAGAAATAGAGTGGAAAGTCTTTTATTTTCTGCGTATGCTCTTTACTCTACACTTTATGTGAGCTCAACAAATAAAAAATAGAGAGAAAATATGCATTTTCTGGGTAAACAAACTGAAATCTAACCCCATTATTGTTGAGATTTAGAAATTGTTTTTTTTTTCAAATTTTTGTTTGTTTTTGTGTGTGTCCATGTTGAAGTTTCTTGCAAGCAAAAGCAAGGGTTTTCGGTGTAGGCATGCACTTTGAGGCAAGGGTAAAAAAAAGGCTCCCCTCCTCCTTCATCAAATTTGCTATATATATTATATTTTGCATAAGCTCACTTGGTTGAAATTTACTTTATTTAATAAGAGGCCTAGAGTTCAAATCTATCTTTTCATAAGCCAATTTTTGAAAAAGTTCACACAACTTTGAGTTAACTCATAATTTTTTTTGATTATTTCTTTTAATTATACTTGCGGAATCAGAAACTCACGGTTCTCGTACTTGCGTGACACGGGGTCGATACCCATCCGCTACCACTATAACCTCCAGGTGCTCCCACATAGCCCGCAAGCATGGGGCACGAGTAAATCGGGGTGAGAATTGAACTTGAGACCTCCTTTACATATTTCCTTCCATTTACACGGCACTTGCCGATCGGTTTACATCCCTGCGGGTAGTTATCTCATAACTTTATTGTAAAGTGCATTTCACTTAAATTATAAAAGTGAATCACTATAAAGTAACTTTAATATTATTTTTTGACTTACTTTCTGCATGCAACTGCAATTTATAAAGTAACTTTGTTGTAAAAGTGATTCTCACATGTTTTATAAAAGTGGGTCATTTCATAAGTAACTTATTTGTAAAAGTGAGCTTATAGGAAAAGTTAGAGAAGGGAATTTTTTTACTCAGCGGCCGCATTTTGCATCCATCACCACGTGGAGCATCTTCTACTCGACACGTGGCACTTTGGTCACCTTTTATGCTTTTTTTTTTAAACATAAATTTTACATTTGTAGTCTGTTTTCAGAGTCGTTCTTTTTGAAATAGCATATTTTTTCGTGATCTTTCCATCCAGATAGTTAGTGTCAATTTTTGAATCCATATACTTGCGTATTTTAATATGGCTACTCCAAGTGATCTTTTGCTAACCAATACCAACAACTTCTCATGGAAATCTTGTATGGAGGATGTACTAAGAAGTAAAACATTGTACCGGATTACAGTGGGAAAAGAAAAAGCCCCTACTGATGCCAAAAAGAAAGCCAAATGGGATAATAAGAATGACAAAGCACGTGGACTAATTTGAATGTCCATCTCTCCTGATTTACAATTTCACATTCAAGAAATTGTTGACCTAGATGAAGCTTGGGCTAAAAGATAGAAGCCGTATTTGGTAAACACAATGTGATTTGATCTCACCAGATTAAAATCAGTTAATGACTTTAAATCCCAATGATTTCTCTTGCATTGAAGATTATTTTTCTAAGTTCAAAACATTTAGAATTTTACTTAACGATTGTAAAATAGATTTGAAGGATGACCGATGCATATATGTTATTCTTACTAAAGCTTGGTAGTGCATATTATGCCTTTGTATCTACATTTTATGCCATCAATGAAGCTCTATCAAGTTTACCAAGCTCCCACTCTTGAGTCTTTTTGTGATTCTCTGATTAGAGAGCAAATTAAATCTCTGCAACTTGGAGTGATCAAAACTGTAGGTACATCTAACAAAGCCTTTGTGGCCTAACAGAAAGATAAATCCAAGCATCCCAAGAAGCGACATCCTCGCAACAAGAAGTAAAACAAGGGTCCCAAACGCTCTCAAGCAACCTCTACTCCTAATGGTGACAAATGACCAAAATCTAAAAGTAAGAAGACTGATAGGCATTGCAATTTTTGTGGGTGAGATGGTCATTTGGAATATAAATGTTTTAAAAAGATGGAGGCCTTAACAACAACAATGAAAATGCAGAATATCAATCTAGATCACTCATTCGGGTGAAGGTAAAACAATAGAGTTTTTATCTCCCCAAGTTGTAATCAGGGATTTAAAAGATCCTAAGCATGTCCTAACATTTGTAATTGTTGATGATATTACCAGGTTTTTCAAATTTGACAACTTTGGGTCATCATTTTTTCCATCGATTTTTATTGCTTATAACGATGACTTGAGCAAACTCTGACACAATGACAGTGGGAAAAGAAAAAGTCCCTACTGATGCCAAAAAGAAAGCCAAATGGGATAATAAGAATGACAAAGTACGTGGACTAATCTGAATGTCCATCTCTCCTAATTTACAATTTCACATTCAAGAAATTGATGACCTAGATGAAGCTTGGGCTAAAAGCTAGAAGCCGTATTTAGTAAACACAATGTGATTTGAGTTCACTAGATTAAAATCAGTTAATGACTTTAAATCCCAATGATTTCCCTTGCGTTGAAGATTATTTATCTAAGTTCAAAACATTTAGACTTTTACTTAAAGATTGTAAAATAGATTTGAAGGATGATCGATGCGTATATGTTATTATTGCTAAGCTTGGTAGTGCATATTATGTCTTTGTATCTACATTTTATGCCATCAGAGAAGCTCTAGCAGGTTTACCAAGCTCCCACTCTTGAGTCTTTTTGTGATTCTCTGATTAGAGAGCAAATTAAATCCATGCAACTTGGAGTGATCAACATTGTAGGTACATCTAACAAAGCCTTAGTGGCCTAAAAAAAGATAAATCCAAGCATCCCAAGATGCAACATCCTCGCAACAACAAGCAAAACAAGGCTCCCAAACCCTCTCAGGCAGCCTCTACTCCTAATGGTGACAAATGACCAAAATCTAAAAGTAAGAAGAGTGATAGGCATTGCAATTTTTGTGGGTGAAATGGTCATCTAGAATCTAAATGTTTTAAAAAGATGGATGCCTTAACAACAACAATGAAAAAGCAGAACATCAATCTAGATCATGGGTGAAGGTAAAACAATAGATTTTTTACCTCACCAAGTTGTAATCAAGGATTTAAAAGATCCTAAGCATGTCCTAGCATTTGTAATTGTTGATGATATTACCAGGTTTTACAAATTTGATAACTTTGGGTCATCATCTTTTCCATCAATTTTTATTGCTTATCACAATGACTCGAGCAAACTCTGGCATGAGCGGTTTGGTCATCTAAACTATCGCTCATTGAAAGAACTATGTAATAAAAATATGGTGATTGGTCTTCCTCTCATTTCTTTTAGAGATGGTGTTTGTGTTGGATTACTGAGAGGGGGGTGAATCAGTAATAGCATAATTATAATCCTTTTTCTTCAAATGTTATATCAATGTAGAATTATTATCCAATAATGAGCAGTAATAAATAAACAATCACACACATACACAATACACCAGTGTTTTATGTAGAAACCCAAATCCGAAGAAAACCACAGAATGCTTTTTCTTATATGTCTTGAAGAATTACATTCATTGGAAGCACCAACTTCCTTTGTTTTCCAGCTGCAACTGGAAGGAGGCTCCAATCCCCTAGTTTCTCAAGCTACAACCTGAGGGAAGCTCCAACTCCCTAAATCTCTGGCTACAACCAGAAGGAGGCTACAACCCCCTGTTGAAATATAACAAGGGATGTCCTCATTCATGTTTTTGTGTTTTGTCATGGGGAGGACATAAAGTCATAATTCCTAGACATGTTTTATTTGTAAAGTGACTTTTTAAATAAA
>ML784161.1:204604-221019 GCA_009831015.1 Picea engelmannii | reverse complement strand
CTTATTTTAGGGTTGGGTCCACTTCTAATTTCTCCATTAAATTTATTATTGAAATAATTTATTTTGTATTCACTTTGAATTATAATACACTCATTACTCCACTTTATTATTTACCTTTTAAAATCTCTTAAACCACTTTGATTGCTTTGACCTTTTGGGGCTTCTAGATGACATATGAGGGTCCTCCAACTTTGTAAGGCCACAACTCTCAAACTGTGAGGAGTTATGTGACGTTCTACATACCATCAGAAATGGCATGACATGTACTATCCATATAGAATAATATTATTTGAAAATATATCATAACTCATACCGTTACCCATCAAACAAACTTGGGTCCATTACCCAAACCTGGGGTCTCCAACTTCTCATGGCCATAACTCTCTAACCGTGAGGAATTATGTGACGTTCCACATACCACCGGAAATGACATGACAAACACTATCCATCTAGGATATTTTCCCTGACAAATTCACTTTCTTTCATCTCATTATTCCAGAATTAAGCATGGGTTCTCTTACTCCACAAAGCGTCTTCCCGTGAGGGCTTTCACCATAAGGGGACCACTTTGGAGTTCATCCATATTTACTTCCTATCAACCATGACAAACCAATAATGAGTCATATTTACATCAAACACTATTGGGTCCATTACCCAAACCTTTGTGTTACGGGTCTTTCTTCAAGGGTTGACATCAATGACAACCAACCTTAATCAACAGTTTGTGCCAGTTGTGTTCTTGGGAAACGTCATTGGGACAATTTTGCCGAATGTGTCTCTTGGCATGCCTCGACCCATTTGCAGCTTGTTCACAATGATTTGTGAGGTCCGCTTTCTTCTCCTTCTTTCTATAGGTGCAAGTACTTCTTAACTTTCATTGATGACTTCTCCAACGCACTTGGGTTTACTTCTTAAAACTTAAGAGTGAAATTTTTGACATGTTTTTGGTCTACAAGGTCCTTGTAGAAAAATAATATGGACATCAACTACAAAGGTTAAGAACAAATAATGGCTACGAATATGTGAACAACAAATTTACAATCAACTGCATTGCACAAGGCATTCAAATGCAACATATTGTTCCATATACACCACAACAAAATGGTGTTGCTGAGAGAAAGAATTGCACATTGAAGGAAATGGCTAAATGTATGATCCAATCTAAAGGATTAAGTCTTTATTGTTGGTAAAACGCCATCAATTGTGCCAAATAATACATAGTAAATCCCACTCCCACAAAGGCTTTAAAAAATATAACGTGGGAAGAAGCATGGACTAAAATTAAACCAGATGTAAGCCACTTCCGTTTATTTGGTAGTGAAGCATGGGCTCACATTCTTGATGAAAAAAGGAAAACATTACAACCTAAAAGTGAGAAGTGCATTTTTGTTGGATATTCTAAAGATGTCAAAGGTTATAGACTTCAACCTTATTTCAATGAAATAATTATTAGAAAAAATCTTAAATTTGATGAAAATCTCTCGGCTTGCGAGCACAATTCAATGTTTGTGTGTGCCATCCTTGGCCCACTAGCCATCTTTGATGTTTGTGCCATCTTCTGGTCCTATTCTGGTTTCATCTTCAGATGATGCCTGTGAGGATGAAAATCCACCTTCGCCTTCTCACCTTACTCTAGATGAGTCCATTCAGCATGAACTTGCAGCAACACCATTACTTCACAGATGGGTCTATTCAACATGCGAAGCAACTGGTGATCTTGCTGGTGATCGTATAGATCAACGTCGAACACGTTCATATTCCAGCGAGCCTCCTCTCTTTTGGCTCAAGTTTCAGAGACTTATGATCCATACACATTTGCAGAAGCTTCTGGGCATCCAGATTGGGACACAAAAATGAATGAAGAATATCGTTCTTTAATGGCAAACGATACTTGGGAACTTGTACCTCTTTCGAAATTAAGAAAGCTTGTCAAATGGAAGTGTTGAAAGACACAAGGTTCGGTTAGTTGCCAAAGAATTCTCTCAAGTTGAAGGAATTGACTACAATGAAACCTTTTCCCTTGTAGCTAAAATGAATTTCTTCCACTTTGTTCTAGCCCTTGCTACCTCATGTAGATGGGAGGTCCATCAGATGGATGTTAAATTCGCATTCTTGCATGAGGATCTACAAGAAGAAATCTACGTGGAACAACCTCTTAGCTATGTTCAAAATAACTCTAGCCTTGTTTGTCGCCTTAAGAGATCTCTCCATGGTCTTAAGCAAGCTCCTCAAGCTTGATATGCTAAAATGGACAACTGGTCTGTGCCTCGGGTCTCCGAAAAGGACTGTTGCTCGACCGTTGTTGGCCCTTGTCTTTAGTTTGTCAAGTCCTGAACCATGATGGATGGAGGAATTTCCCGGTTGCCCGTCTTTTTGGGCAGGATAAGGGTGTGAGCGAAACATTGCTATAGCTCGTGTAAGGCAATATAACTGATATTCTCACCTTGACCTTCCTTTTTTACCTTTGTGAGTTGATTATATCGACTGCAGGTCGATTCGATAGGAGATCCAACCAACTATTCTTTTCTTTTTGACACTGGATTTTCTAGATGTCATTCTCACCCTAATGTCTATACCAAGAAAGTAGGAAGCCATATCATAATATTTGTCCTTTATGTTGATGATTTGATCCTCACTAGTAGTTACCTTGAACTCACCCATGTGAAATTAAGCCTTAAGAAGAACTTTGAAATGATAGACTTAGGCTAAATGCATTATTTTTTTGGCCTCCAAGTATTGCAAACCAAGGAAGGAATTTCCCTTTCCCATTCTAAGTATGCATGTGACCTTCTTCGTCGCTTTCACATGGAAGATTGTAAATGAGCCCCTATTCCTTTCCAGTCTGGAGTCAAACTTGTTGCCACTTGTACTACTCTCGAAGTCGATGCCACTTTGTGCTGTCAGTTTGTTGACAACCTCTTATATTTGACTCACACCCATCTTGATATTTCCTTTGCTGTTGGTCTTGTTTCCTGGTATATGCAAACACCCCATGAAAGTCATTGGAACGCAATAAAAAGTATATTTCGGTATATTCGGGAGTGATTACAATTCATGGGGGACTCCTTTGTTGGTTTGTTTCATTGATTTGGATTTTGCTAGCGACCTTGATGATTGAAAGTCTACTATAGGTTATGTTTTTAGCCTTGGTTCCGGACCTGTCACTTGCGCTGGTAAGAAACAACAAGCTAATGCTCTTTCTTTAGGTTAATGCAAGTGAAGAAGTCTTGTGTCTTTGACAGATTCTTTTAGAGTTTGGATTTCAGTAGAAACATCTGAACAACCTCCATCGTGGCAATCAAAGTGCCATCAAGCTTGCCAAAGATCGAGTTCAACATTAGCTCAACAAACACATTGAGCTACAAATGCACTTCATCAGAAAACTCATTCATGATCGAGTTCCTGAAGTTCTCCGTTGTCCTACAGAAGATCAAGTTGCAAACATTTTCACAAAGTCTCTTACAAAAGTGAAGTTTTTCAAACTTCGATCTATGTTAGGAGTTCAGGAAGTTGTGATTAAGGGGGGATAGGCTCCAATGCCTCCTTCCTTCTCCTATTGTGTCACCTTTGTAAATCCTTCAATCCTACCCCAAGTTGTTCTTAAGGGGGGATGTTAGGATATTTAGACACTTAGAAGTTAGTTAAGATCAACTTGGTCTAATGTGTCTTTAGGTAAAAGCATGTTTCCTTAGTGTGATTTTTTAGTATGAATTAGTATGATTTTGTAGTTATGTATTTCGATGGTCACGATATGTTCTAGAAATAGAGTGATCCGACATCTCATATTCTCCTCTATCTTAATGGCTGTATTGATCTGTGTCTTCAACACTGGATTGGTCCATGATCTCTATTTAAAGAGCATGGAAGGTCGTTAGCTGATGATCAATTGTGAGAAACTCTCTCGTAAAATATTTTTCTTTTACATTAATATATTCACTCAAGTAGCCACGTAGATAAGGATGAGTGGAGAAAAGTAACTGAAACTCCTACGGTGGCACTGGATTTGTCTAGGGTTAGCCAATGTGATTTGACTAGTGCTTAGTTGAAAAGAATGGTAGAGGTGCAATTTGCAGGTGTGGGTAAGCTACCAGGTATGGATCAGACACAAGAGATGCAATTTGCAGGTGTGGATGTGAATCTCTATAGGTTTTGGTTTGTCCAGAAGTTTGATTAATAAGTTTTGAAGCATTTTTGTATGTAGGTGTGGAGGAGGACAACTTTTTGAAGTAGAAATCTGATACTACATCTGCGTTAGGCATGGTTACATTTTCGGCAAACATTAACTCTTTTCTTGTCGAAGAGTTGGTGGTTGATTGGGTGGTTGGTGGGGTGATTTACCCTGCATCAGTCATGCTGGTTAGGTGTCATGTAGTTTACTCTTCATTTGGTGACAATTTCAAAATCTGATTTTTGGAGTGCACTTAAGAGGTGGGCTGCAGACATGCTCCATATTACAATTAAAGGAGGGTCTTAGGGTTAGTGTATAATAGTGGTCATATGTACAAAAGTTAAGATGCACTTTAGGTAAATATAATAAAGTGACTTTAAGTAGAATTAAGTTGTCTTAATAACAAGGTTACAGGTGGTTGTATAGGACTTGTGATACTTATGTATTGGCATTCAACATATTGCTAACAATCATGTCTTATCTTTGTCATTTCTCTCTTCCCTTTCTCTAATATTCTGCTATTGTGTATGTGCATCATACACAATATAAATATATTGCTCTTAAACACTGATTTTCTTTTTCGAAAATGCTTCTGATGTTACATTAGTAAACATTTGCTTTGTATGACATGTTGCTTTTATAGAGCCAAAAGTCAAGTACGATTACTCCATTACTCAACACAAGCTTGAGTTCCCCTCTACAGAGAGCTTACATTGTTGCTAAACAAATAAAGCCTTGCCGTAATCTGATCTCCTAGTTCTGCTTAAGGAGTTTGACGATCTGCTTGAAATGAATCTTCTAGGTTCCTCGTGGATCTTTTCCCCAAGCTTCCACCTCCATAAGAAGGAAATGCATGCGAGGCATAGCATGTCTCAATGATCTCCGCCATGCAATTTAATAACTCCATATCTCATAATATCATTCCTTTTCATTGTCATGGGCTTATAAATAGTACTGCATATTGAATATTCTGTTTTAGTTCACTCCCAAAATACATTGGCCACATAATAATTCCAGAAAAAACATGCTTTACCATATTCTCCCACTGGCAAACAATATATAGTCGTATGACTAACTCATTGAGTGGAGTGTCGTTGAGTGTTTGACTAGCATGCTCTGGTGGAGAGCAAACCATACCCAATAGACAGGATTTAAATGCCAATTTGGTTTTCCAAATGGTCTGTATATCTTCATCCATTGGCCTTAACTGTATCTTGTAGCCACCATTTTCTATTTAGTCTATATATGCAGTTGAATTTTTTTTCGTTATAGATTCATTTTTGTTGTGTGTCATATCAACTAATACCTGTCCTTCCATAAAGTGCCTGTATATTTGAGCTGCATTCGAACAGACACTATTCTGGGATGATTCTGCAAATTTGGAGATGTTGTCTGCCAATAAACATTTAACGTGCTGTTATGCATGATGTCAAATGATTTATTATTTGAGGTTTAGGGAATTTTCCTTTTCATGTCCAAATTACTTCAGAGCTAATAGAGGATTTAGTTACTACTTATAGCTTTCTTACATTTTGGTTTGAAGGGAGCAATGAGTGAGCATGCTCGATCAATGTTACAGATATTTGTGTTTAGAAATAATTATTTTCGTAAATAACAAAAGCGTATTCCTATTCTTGTTATCTCTCTTTATGAGATGAACTATTCATATGGAAATGAGATACCTTATTACGATTCTCTTGAAATTATGCAGGTAAGTCCTTATGATTCTCTGAAAGATGTGGCACAGAGAATTTTGCAAAATGAGGTTGCTACAGTGCCTGTCATATATTCTTCAACACAAGATGGCTCATCTCCACAACTATTGCACCTTGCATCGCTTTCTGAAATACTAAAATGTATGGTGTGGTTTAGTTTTAATTGTTAAGTTGTTAGATTAGAGAGCATAACGAGCTTATTTCTTCATACTATTTCATAGAATAGTAAAAGATCAAGCTGTTCTGTTTACATGTAAAGGTAGGGATTCTTGGTCAAAGCTTGTAGCCAAATATGGTAATGGTGGGTGTGATCTCAAGGGGTTATAATGGACATTGCATGCATCTGATTTCTCTTAATTATGATCTCAATGTTACTATGTAAAGGCTAGTGTAGTGTAGAGTTTTGGGTTGTTTTGTATGACAATTATTTATCTTTATAGTTATAGTTTGCATGTTGATCTTATATACTTACAATGTTGACTAGTGGACTGTCTTGACAGAGGACTGTGGGGATGCTTTAAAAATGTGCAGGTATATGCAGACATTTCAGACATGCTGCTGGTTCTATGCCACTTCTGCAGCAGCCCATTTGTGTATTGCCCATAGGTACATGGATCCCAGAAATTGGTAATGGAGGTCGTCGCCCTCTGGCAATGCTTCGGCCAATTGCATCTCTTAGTTCTGCTCTGTCTCTTTTACTTGAAGGTTAGTTTTTGGTTTGATTCTGAATTGTCAATTTAAGATATTGCATTTGTCATGTTAAACCTGGGATTGTACATGAGTTGTCAAGATAAAGTTTTTAAACTGCTAGTTACATGAGAAGCATGTTTACCATAGATATTGTATTTGAAAAAATTCAAACGTTTGTGGACGTGGGAAAATTGTAAAGGTTTGGACATGGCTAAATTTACAAAACCGAAAGAAATTTCTAGAGAAAGCAATTGTCTTATAATTTGAACACTGCAGCATATTGGCATTACACAATACTTCATTTATCTTGCACCAATTTGTAATTATTACTTGGTGTATTGACTATATGACTTAACAAATCAATAAGTAATGTTATATATCCTTATAAATAAAGTAATGCACCTTGCATCATTGTTATGACCCATGGGGGGCATATATATGGCTAAATGTATATGATATGACCCCAAGGGGGGGCAWATATGGGCCTAAATGTACATGTAATGTGTAAATACATATGTAATAGGGTCGGCCTAGTGATAAAGGGGCCTCATGTGCAAGTGTGAATAGCTATATATAAGAGATCATGTATTCGTTATTGACATGTGAATTGTGAAGTATGAATGGTATTGAGTTATTAGAAACTCAATACCAAATATTGCCGGGCATCGAATCTGTGAAATCAATGAGAACTTTGTCTCCTTGGATTCAGATTTGCGAATGCATTGTCTCTTTGTCATTGGTAATTTGGGCTAGGTTGCCTGGGCACATAGTAGTGGCTTTGCTATTTAGCGATTAGGCTCCGCTGCATCCTCTTTCATGTGTCGCGGCTCCCCCGGGTGGCTCCTTCGAATGGTGGCTATGGTGACGATTTGTGGCAGTGACTATTATACAACGACTCTTCCTTGATATGATGGCTACAAAGAGACACGACCCCGGTGGCTACAAAGAGACTCGACCTCGATGGTAGTTATTTGGTCACAATTTGTCTTCTTGACGACTCGACTTCAAATGGAGACAATGGTTCCTTCATGTGAATAGCTACGAGTTTCTTCAAGCAATCAAAGTGATTGCAGATCTTAAGAATGGCGGGTAACGATGGGGGTTCCTTCTCATCGTTTAGATTTAGTTGGGTGATCTAGGTGGCAACATTTTGTGAGATTAGTATTTCTATTAAGCCTTTTTGCAGATCATCATTTGATGTAAGAGAAGAGCATACTTAACTTTTCAAGAAAAAAATAGATTTCTAATCTGAATGACTAGTCTTAGGCTATCTCTCGCTTTGATACCATGTTACAAGAGTTAGAAACCCTAGATAGGGTGACACCATAGAGCACAGGAGAGAGATTACACAATAATACATTGATATTATGAATAACTTGTGCAGTTATTACAGTGAGATTCACCTCTCTTATAAAGAGTTAGAGAGGTCTTATTTGTCCAAAACCCTAAAAGCTAATAATCAATGTTGCATGTATCGCGATAATATCAGAATTATGGCGATATTATTGCCATAACCCAACTCGACGATAATATTGCTTGTATTTATCACGATAAATTCAAATCCCAATAATTTGGAAATTATTGGCCTGCTGCATGAATATTACCTTATAATCAAATTTTTGGTCTTTTAACCCTCATTTTGCAAAAGTGAGTTAGGGGATTGAACTGGTGTTTTCAAATTCAGACCCCGATTAATGGTAAGTAAAAGTTGACATTTTCTTTATCTTTACTTTTTATCCTTTTCCTTAAAATTTTAACATTACCATTAATTGTTTCAGGATGATTGAGAGTGGTTCCAACATCATCAAACTTCGTATGGAGAAAGTAGAATTTCATATCCCATTCAAAATTCAACAGACTTAAAGAGTTTTTACGTTTTCAAGATTTGTAGGATTGCAACATTTTCATTGGATTCTATCACATATGAGGGTATGAGATTGGAATTTAATCAAGAGCACCAAGCCCTTTATGTACCTTGATGTTGGTGGTATTGATTGTTGAACTCTTTTATCATGGCCTTAGCAAAAATGTACCCTTCACTCAAACCAAAATCATTGATTAAGCATGTTAAGCTTTTTCTACCATATGATAAGGCTTGGATTAGGCGGTTTTATCAAAATAGGGTGGTGTTGACTGATGTCCCTAGAGGATCGAGGTAGAGGCAAAGGTTAGGCAAGAGGCAAAGGGTGATACTAATGATGAGGATCCCAATATAAGTGATGGTGGAGCGTTGCTTGTCATTTATGTTTGTCATTTAAATGATCTTGCTCATTTATTCATAATGATTTCTTTTAAAATTTCGGTAATTTTTTGGAATCATGGTTTGGAATCTTTAAAATATAATTTTTTCATTAAAATTTAAATATTTTATGTATTTTTTAGTAGACCATTTTTTCTGCATTTAGGCTATGCATGTTAGAAATCTTATTTGATGTAGAAATTTGAAACATTGCGACATTTTTGCATACCTAAAGATGCCATCAATAGGATAGTTGTAATAAAGAAATAGGTAATGGTAGTGCTAGATGTTAATGGAAAGACATGTCCAGTTAGTGAAGAGATGCCATGATTCTATAAATATTCTTCAACCTATAGTGAGCCTTGTCTCCTCCAAGTATGGAGAGCAAACCTTCTGGGATAGGGTGCCACTTTTATGACTACCTTTAACTTACTATTCCCATCAACTCCTTAAGTTAATGTTAGCAAATTGATAGCCCATTCGTGATATGGACATATGAGGTTCTTATCAAGTGGTGTCATAAGATTTTTTGTGCAATCATTTTTGCTAGGATAATTTGCATTCTATTCTTTCTTTTCCATTGTTGTTCATTCCATTTCTTGCCGACCATTCCTTGGTTCTTGTCTCATCCGCTCACTTATTTTCACCCTATTTCTACTTAATGCTATGAAAAGGTGAAAAAATGCATATAAAATAAAATCAAACCGTTCTACCACAATTGGCCAAATATTCTCCTTTCCTAATTGTACACATTCATTTCACTAAGGTTTTGGTCATAATTGTCCATGAATTCTTTTTCTTATCTGTTTTTTATTCTTATGTCTTATGTTATTGTTAGGATCATTCATCATTGTCATCCATTTCACCACATCCATAACTCTCTTAATTTAGGTGCCTAAATCTTTGAGATATTTTCTAGCATTATATCTCCACCCATGCCTTTTTCTTGTTTGTGAAGGCTTGTATTTTTTCTTCATTTACCAATTTTGCCCCTTATTTTCAATATATATATGCTTCTTTGTATTTGACTCCACCACTCTTTTCTTGCACTTGAAATCACCCGGTGAAGACGTACTTTTATCCAATTCTACTAGTAAATGGAAAAAATATATCTTTTTCATATTAAGCTTCAGATTTAAAAAAAAATCTATATTTAGCCTTCTATAATTACCACATTGGCCATTGTGACTCTCCTTTTATAAAAAGGCCTTAGGGACCTTTTAAAACTAGACTAACCACTTGTTTAGTAATTTCACTATCATCTTAGATGTATATACTAATGCGTTGAAGGTTTGGTTATTGTTCTCATGAGCTTTGTTCTCTAGAATTTAAAGGGATAATTAAAATAAATAAAAAAAGTTTATATATTTTAAATATTTTATTTAAATTCTTATGCAATATAAATTACATTATACCTCCGTATGCATGTACATTAGTAGTGAAATAACTTGGAGTCAAAGAGCAGTTATAGAAGACCCCCTTTATCGTTGTATGCATGTACATTAGCAATGATATAACCTAGAGCCAAAGAGTAGTGATAGAAGATCTCCCTTACTACATAAGCAAGGGGAACTAATATATTTGCTTAGCTTCCAACTTTAAGAGTATCCATATTTTTCTAAAAATTGTCATTTTGGTTGAAGCCTCGATATTCAGATTTAATCTAAATGCAAATACTTATCCCAAATTAAAAATATTATTTGCCACATGAGAAGTTACTTGACAACATTGTTGCCATAAGATAGATACTTGTGAGCCTGTTAACATCCCCACATATCCTACTTGGTTGTCAGGTCTTTTATCTGCCCCCAAACATGACCCCTTTACAATGAAGAGAGGAGGCAAAGATGTTAACTTTTAGGGTTACTTTGAAAGTGTTTACACCATGCTTGGGGTGCTTCATGAGATTTGGGGTACATGGTGTATGTTTAGCCCTTGGATGGTCCTAGATTGATTGGCATATGAGAGATAGTCCTTGATGGATTTGCATAGTTGAGATAGCTTGGTTAATGGATGCTTGACCTTAGATGGTTGTTGGGTTAGTGTTCTTCCCTTGGGTGTTGCCAGGTTGGAGTTCTCTTGATAGTTTGGTGGATGCCCTTCATTGGAGCCCCATGGAGGATCTACTTGCTTGGATAGCATCCTACATGGGATGAGGAGCGTTGTGCAACTTGGAGGAGGGAATCACACCCTAGTTGGCATGTGGTAGCTCGAATTCTTGTTTGGAGGATTGGAGAGGGCTTGAGGATGCTTGGGGTTTTGACAATATTCTTGTAGGGGTAACTGTCCCAGTGGAGCACATTGCTTAAAAGCATTGATGGATTTTGTGGAGGCATGTGTAGCTAGATCACCTTGGAGCCATTATTGTGCATTACATCACCATGGAGCATGACACATGTACATTAGAGTGTAGCGTCTCACTTGTGTTGGCCTACAAGTGCTCGTTGTAGGTTGCTTGCAAGGGCTAAGGAATACATTGTATTGTTGGCCTCCCTTACCTCTCATATAAATAGAGGAAGGAGAGAGTCTTTTGATTCATATATATTAATTCACTTGTATTTACTCTTGTGATGAGATGTGACCTAGAGAAGAGTGTGCACTAGTTTCTCTCTCTCTCTCTCTCTCTCTCTCTCTCTCTCTAGAGTCTTCACATGTGATTGATCTCTCTCTCTCTTGAGTCACTAGGGATTCTTGGTCTTCTTGTAGTATCGTGGAGCATCTTGGAGGTCTAAGGTTAGGGTTATCACTCTAGGATTGGAGATTAGGGTTTTGTGATAAAACCCTAGGGTGGAATTGTAAAGAAGAAGAGGAGAGGATGTCTTGTTTTGGAGGACGCATTGGAATGATTCTTGCTAGGGTTTTGGTTGATTTTCCCTAGGTAGGGTTTGGAGAGCTGGGAGGGCTAAGATCCAAGAAACCTTCTAGGTTGAAAGTGAAATTTTTGTTTTGCATTGAATTTTGAACTTTGAGAAATTTCCACATAGTATAAGATCTTGTTATGGTTGAGATATTCTTGAGTAAGAGGGACTTTGTATATGAGTTGGAGTTTATTGGGGACATGTACTTGACTTAGTTGAGATCATTGGGTGAGAAACCCTAGGTTGCTTGGGAGAAGCATTTGTACCCTAGAAAAGGTTTTGTCTACTTCATATACCGTTGATTTTGTTCACTTCGGACTTGTTTCAGATGTGTAAAGATGGCTCTTGGTCTTAGAGAGTTATAGGTTGGAAAGGGCTTGCAATTTTGTTCATTGGAGGCTTTTAAACATCAATTACTTATGGAGGACACTGATCTTTGGGAGCATGTTGTGAAGGAGATTCCAAAACCTACTGATCCAATGCACTTGGCTGCGCATCAGAAGAAGGTAGCAAAGGTGAAGAGGATCATTGTCGATACTGTGAAGTGTCATTTCATCTCTCACATTACCAAGAAAACAATAGGTAAGTGCATGTTTGATTATTTGGTTGAGTTATTTTAGAGCTCTTGTGCTTCTCAACAGATGCTTTTGTGAAACTAGCTCTCAACTGTTCACATGAGCAAGAAATATACTATGGTGAGTTATTTGACCAGGATTAGTGAAATAAAGGACCAATTGGTAGCCATTGGAACTAAGGTGGATGATCAAAAATCTACTTCCATTGCCCTAAAAGGGCTCAATCCTTCCTAGACACTTTTTGTTCATTGTGTTTGTGCTTGAGAAAATATACCAAAGATTCCCAAGCTTTGGGTTGATCTCGTGTAGGGAGAAATCATATTGTAGTCTTGTTTAGAACAACAAGGGGAAGTAGATGTTATTGGTCTTGTCAGGAAGACGAAGAAGAATAGCAAGAAAGACTTCAAGAAGAAGGATGAGATAGATACAGGAAATAAAGACTTGAATAAGGTGATGTGCTTTCAATGTTAGGAGATGGGACATTATGTAGGTTAGTGCCCATTCAAGAAGAAGGGAAACGCTGCAAGACAAGTTGTAGATGGGACTGTGGTAGGTATAGAGAAGATGAACTCTTAGTTTGAGATTGCCTTTTCCATGACTTCTTGTTTATCCTCATCACCATGTCTAATGTTGGTTGGTATGTGGATAGTGGAGCATTGAGGGAGGCATGATTGCAGAGCTCGACGATAATGCCACTTACCTTGTGAGAGGTGTTGGCTCCATTTCATTATGGATACGTTTAGGTGATGTTCGTGAGTTGGATCATATTTTATTGGTTATTGGTTTGAGTAAGAACCCCTTTTAGTTTCTTGTATGACAAATTACCTTGGAGAGTTGCATTTGAGGGACAACAATGCACCATCAATATTCTAGCTGGTCTTTATAGGTTACTTGCTGATTTAGTGGAACATGTACATTTCAGTGGGAGGTTGGAATAGGTTTCTAGCTTTGAGGAGGCACATGCATGACGTGAGGTCATAGATATAGGTTCAACATTGATTATAGATGCTTTGATAGCATCTTGTGTTGATGAGGATGTGAGATCTTTTAGTTCGTAGGATTCTCCTTCAATGATCAAGGAGAATGTGGAGGTTGTTTCGAATTTAGAGGTTCGAGAGCACATATAGGAGTACCCAAATCTTCAGTGAGGGTGAGTGTACCTCCTAGGAGATATGCTAGTCATGTGCATTGGTTTCTTCCATTCATGATCCTTCTAGTTGTCCTTTGGAGGAGAGGTATGCTACCTTGATGGAGGATGATGCTGGGATTGGTTCTAGGTATGCAGTTGATGGGAGTGTTCGAGAGTACATGGGCATGGTTGATGGATTCTCTTAGATAGAGGGAGTTTCCCATGGATTTTGTCAAACAAAGGGAGTTTTCCTTGATGTTACTCTTTGCTTCAGGATTCTCTTAGGATGAGGTAGTTGACCTAGTTTAGGTTGGTCTAGTTGTTAGAGGATTTGAGGTGCATGAGAGGGACTCTCATGTTCATAGGATGATGATGACCTTGCATGGATTGTTGCCTATACCATAAGATTTGTATTCTAGGATTGAGGAGTTGACTTGTATGGATCTCTATCGTTGTGACCATAATAGATGTGATACCTGTGCCAAAATGATGCGATGTTTGTTGATTTTAACCCATGATGTTGACTTGGAGGATGATGGAGTTTGACATGTTGCTTTTGTTCCGGAGAGATATTTCTTCATATTCATAGGTGGTCCTCATTCATTAGAGGATTGAGATGCTATGATAACATGGGTGATAGGTTCTTTATAGATGACGATGGTTGATTCTGGGATTGTAGCACTTACAAATTTGTAGGTAGCAACTATGGTGGAGTTGCAGAGGGAGTTGATAGGTGTCGGTGTAATCACTTTCCTCACAAAGAGGGAGTGTTAACTTTTGGAGTTATTTCACAATTGTTTACACCATGCTTGGGGTGCTTTAAGGGATTTGTGCTACATGGTGTATATTTAGTCCTTGGATGGTCCCAGATGGATTGGCACATGAGAGATAGTCCTTGATGGATTTACACAGTTGAGATAGCTTGCTCAATGAATGCTTGACCTCAGATGGTTGCTGGCTTAGTGTTATTCCCTTGGGTGCTGGAGTTCTCTTGATAGCTTGGTTTACACTCTTCATTGGGCCCGAGGATCCACCTGCTTGGAGAGCATCCTACATGGGATGAGGAGCGTTGTACAACTTGGAGGAAGGCATCAAGCCGTAGTTGACATGTGCTAACTCGGATTCCTGTTCGAAGGATTGGAGATGGCTCGAGGATTCCTGGGGCTTTGACAATATTCTTGCAGGGGTAGCTGACCCATTGGAGTACATTGCTTAAAAGTATTGATGGAGTTCGTGGAGGCTTGTGATGGAGGGATGTGGACTCTCTTTGTGTAGGTACATCACATTCAAGCCATTATTGTGCATGACATCACCTTAGAGCTTGACACATGTACTTTAGAGTGTAGTGTCTCACTTGTGTTGGCCTACAAGTGATCATTGTTGGTTGCTTGCAAGGGCTAAGGCCCATATCATATTGTTGGCCTCTCTTACCTCTTACATAAATAAAGGAGAGACAGAGTCTTTCCATTAATATATGTTCATTCACTCACTTGTATTCACTCTTATGATGAGAAGTGACCTTGAGAAGAGTGTGCATTAGCCCCTCTCTCTCTAGAGTCTTCACATTTGCTTGATCTCTCTCTCTCTCTCTCTCGTTGCTAGGGTTTCTTGGTCTTCTTGTAGTATCTTGGAGCATCTTGGAGGTCTAGCGTTAGGGTTTTGTGGAAAAACCTGAGGGTGGAATCGTGAAGAAGAAGAGGAGGAGAGGATGTTTTGCCTTGGAGGATGTGTTGGAGTGATTCTTGCATATTGGCTCTTCTCGGTTACTAGGGTTTTGGTTGATTTTCCCTAGCTAGGGTTTGGAGAGCTGGGAGGCTTTGTACTAGCCTTGATGAAGGCCATAAGTAAATGGACATTTTTTAAGTTATTTGACATCTAAGTGAATAATAGAAGGGGCTCATTTTACTGTGGTTGTACTGCTGTTATTATCGCTGTAAAAGAGTTTTCAGATCTAATTATTGGCTAATAAGTTGCCCTAAAAGGGCTGAATCTTATCCCTCTGGTTTGGTATCTTTTCTCCTTGAATTGCCGGGAAGTTCGGGCTGTTTGGAAGTGAAACAATGTACTCTTTCCGCTGCTGTTTTGTACCTTGTTTTACAGCAGCCCTAAGGCTTAAAATTTACATGGCTAAGATCTGAGAAACCTTCTAGGTTGAAGGTGAAATTTGTGTTTTGTATATAATTTTGAAATATGAGAAATTTCCACGAAAGATAACACTCTAGTTGTCAACAATCTAGGGCCAAAATGGTATGCTACTTTGCAACAAATTAGAAAACATAATGCAATTTAGTCAATTTTTTACCATTGAATTATTATGATATAATCAGGGTTTAGAAGAATGAGACTTTGATGCACATTGTGAAAATTCCAGGTCCTATCAACTTGCCTTCTGGGTCTGTCTTTGACCACAGAGAGGCTCTAAGTTTTACTATCTTCTGAAGTATAGGTTGCTGTTTTATAACAGCCAACAGTCCAAAACTTTCAAGTTGATTTGTTATGGTTATGTTCTCAATTTGGGTGCTCTAGCATGTCGTTTTTGTTACAGAAAATTAGTACATGCAACTCAAATAAACATAACACACCTAATACATTGTTTACTGCTGAATATGAACAGATCTAAGAAACTAAATCATGCATTTGTAGACACAGGTATTTTTGGTCAACATGACCCTGGATAACACCCCCCCGGGGAAAACCAATTTGAGATATGTGTGTATATATGAGGAAAGCAGAAGAAGGGTTACAGTAAACACAATATATGAAAGGACCTGATACAATAGCAACTCCAGCTGAGTTGAAATACAAGCTCTACATCAACAAGTGCGCCCCAGAATGGTGCGCCCCTCATGCAAACTGCCAGAACCATTGAATCTGCTCCAACTGCCAACTGTGAGCTCAGATCTGAAAACCCCTCCACAGGAATGAAGCTCCAGTAGATGGCCTCCCTCTGCAACTGACCTCACTGCAATCTGATGGCTAGATATCCTACCAGGAATGAATCAGACTCCACAGCTAATGCGCCCCTCTTAGAAGTAGAATAG